>CAEFZY010073254.1:0-16994 GCA_903066815.1 Brachyrhaphis roseni | reverse complement strand
TAGGTGATTTGTTGTGTTGGGGGGAAGTGATGTAGAATCGTCGGCCTATCGTGTTGTGTTGTGGGGGGGGGGGGGGGGGGTAGTAGGAACAATGGGTAAATGGATTAATCAAATAATAATAATAATAATAATAATAATAATAATAATAAAGCTAATCCAACCTAAAAAAAAAAAAAACATGTTACAAGTATGTTGAGAAAACAGAATACTGGTGAAATTAGGTAGCGTTTGTAAAATATGAGCGATGTTACTGGAGTTTCAAAAATTCAATATTGCTTACCTTCATTTTTCTTTCACTCCGATGTTCTCGTTTTGCTTGCTGTCAAAACGCGAACATCGGGAAATACACGTGCCTCACTTGTCAGCTTTCCTTGGGATGCATGTTTTGTTCAACTCTATGATCTATTTCTGTTCATTTGGTAATTTTAGGACATCAGAGAAAACATATTTTGAAAGGTCAAACCGGAAGTTTTGCGTTTCGTAGGTCGCTTTGGCTGTCATGGCGCTATCGGTTTGCTAATGTCCATCAAATGTAAGGAAAACGATGGCCTTGTCGTAGTAAAGCAGTCGTATGTTATATGTTATTCGACTTGACGGTCAGAACCTTCACTGATCCGAACATGTAAGGTTTATCCTCCGTTTTATGATAGCTAACTGCCGTAACGTCAGACTGTAGGATAATGACGGGTCGGATCACCGGTTGGATTGCTCGGACATTTCCAGTCACTCTCGCCATCTTTCTACTAATTATTACTTCACATGTGGTGCAACCGACTAATGAGTTTGACCCGTATAATGTCCTGGGGGTCAGCAGGAGGGCCAGTCAGGTAGAAATTAAGCGGGCATATAAAAACCTGGCCAGAGAATGGTGAGTAACACAAGTGTGTGAGAGGCCATTAGTTTGTATTGTGGGTCTGTCATGTTCTACAAAAACCGGTGTCAATCATTTCTGATCATTTACCACTAAATATGTTTCATTTGGCTAAATATATGCTATCGTTTATGATGTCTTTTCTTTAGGCACCCAGACAAGAACAAGGACCCCAGCGCAGCAGATATGTTTATTAAGATTTCCAAATCATACGAGGTGAGTTGAAGAAATATTATACAGGCTACACAACTGCTTGTTGTCATATCTTCTTTTCAGTTCCACTATATTGTTAATGAAATCATGAGTATAAAAACAGTCTCTTTTCACTTCTGTTTTTACTCACAGATCCTGTCAAATGAGGAGCGACGGTCCAACTTTGACCGCTATGGGCAGATGGATGAAAACCAGCCTTTCGGACAGTCACAACATCATGGGTTCCGCCACTTTGACAACAGCTTCTACTTTGATGAGTCTTTTTTCCATTTTCCCAGGTATTGTAGGTTTTGTTGTTATTCCAAAAAAAAAAGGGGCTCTTACTTTACTAAGATAAGATGGGAGGGAAAATGTGTAAAGATCAAAAGTTAGTCCACCCCTGCAAACTCCTTATAATGTGCATGCATGTAGAGATTCTTGATTTTGCAGAGCTTCTTGTTGGCAAACCCTAACAAAAACACTTCTGTCTGGTTCCAGGTCCAGAGACTTTGCAGACAGCAAGCATATGCTGCACCATGCTCAGTTCAATAACGACATTCTCCCAGACAGCTACAAGAGGCCGTACCTGATCAAAGTGACCTCTGAGTGGTGCTTTGCCTGCATCCATATCGAGCCAGTGTGGAAGGAGACGGTGCTAGAGCTGGAACCTTTGGGTAAGGCTTTGAGTATTTTTAAAAACATAACAATACTTTATGCCACATGTGTCAAACTGAAGGCCTGGGCGCCAAATCTGGCCCGCCGCAGCTTTTTAAGTGGCCCTGTACACTCCAAAATACATCAATAAATCCCTCCAGATTTTCACAAACCTGCAAAATTCACACAAACTCAACAGATCCCCACACTTTTTTTTTTTTTTTTTTTTGCTGCAAATTTCTCTCAAAATTGGCCAAAAACATTGAGTTTAAGTGACTGCTACCTCAGCCTTACCTCCTGTCAAGTCATAGTTTGTGATCTATGCAGCGATTAAGAAAAAGTCACATTTAACATCATACATTAGCGCAAATATAAAAATTTCTTACAAATATTTCTAAATTAGCACCACAAGATCTGTGATTTTGATTGCAAAAAAACAAAACAAAAAAAAACACAATCACAAAATCCTATATGGACTGATTGGTGTGAAAAGATGTTCCAATATTATTTAATTTTAAGAAACACTTATTGAATCCCGACACAAACAACTGCCTTAAATTGGTTTAATCAATACATTCTTACAACAGACCCTTTAAGAACAGTCAGAGTTTTGATATGGCCCAAACTGAAAATGACTTTGACACCCCTGCTCTATGTTTAGTGGTTAAACTGATTTAGATCACTGATTGCACATTCTGCCACCAGAGTAATTTAAATGTGCCTTTAATACTCTATTTAAAATTATTTTAGTTGCTATGAAGCAGCGTATGTTAAACATATCAAAGCCTGCAAACTTGTTTTGGTTTGAAATAAATCTATCCAATAAATAAGTGGATCATTGAATATTTTGACTGATTTTTTCATCGACCTTAAAAATATTCCTTTGTTAGGTTTTGTTGTAATGGAAGCCTGAAAGGGGACAAGTACTTTTTCACAGGTTTCTATGCGTGAGTAAATTGGCAGCTTGACTAGTGGTGATCATGATTTGCCTTGATAAAATAAACATATTCCTGAAGCTTCTTCTTTGAATGTATTACATGGATTTGACTATCAAATTTTTGTGCGGTCATACTTAGATGAGCAGTTCACTTTCAGATATGTCAAATTTATACAATTTTATCCATTGACCATGTTTGTTTATTTTTTTACCTCATTGTATCATTGTTTATGTCAATGTCGAATCAGGCGTGGGTATCGGCATCGTGGACATGGGTTCTGAGCGTCGTCTGGCCAACCAGCTGGGAGCTTATCGGGCTCCCTCCATCATTGGGCTGGTGAACGGCAGGATGACCTTCTTCCACCAGCACGTGGTCCGGGAGCACCTGCGACAGTTTGTGGAGGATCTGCTGCCTCACAACCTGGTGGAGAGGGTAACTGCATTTTTATTTCACCTTTACAAAGGTTTCTCTGGAGTCAGTGCCTGACAGCTGCTTCTGCAGTTGATTCATTTTTCATGCAAATAGTCACACTAGGGATACGGTAGCTTTGTCCTTTAATTAGTATTTAGCAAATTGAGGCGTAAATACACGGCAGAGGGTCAAACCCACCTCCTTTCTATTGCCTATTGTTTTCCTGTTTTCAACACTTGTCTTTCTTTTACTAACTACTATGATGTTCTCTTACAGATCAATGACAACAACTATCAGGCTTTTCTTGACCGGTGGCAAGTGGAAAATAAACCCAGTCTGCTGCTATTTGACCAAGTTCCTGTTGTGCCTCTTCTTTACAAGGTAAAGGCATCTGGTCGACTTTAGCCATGTGAAAGTGCATTATTAACCTGCACATATACCATTAATTTCTCATCACCTAGGCAACATTTATCTCTATGGAAATGTCACAGTTTGACAATTTTTAATAGCATCTCCAACAGGATTAAAAACTTTGCATAAATCAAGAACAAATACTTTCTTTAGATTGTTTGATGTTATTGACAGTTCAAATTCTCTGTGTCATCATAATTTTTTTTTACATTGTACAGAATTAAGTTTAAGCCCTTAAAATATCTTAAATAAATCTGTTTTTTGATTTGTGTATTGCTTCTGTCCTATATAGTTATTCTATATGCTGCAGCTGCGATATATCCTGCTGTGGATCTGGATTTAATTACACTGTCAAATAACATTCAGCGTGAATAACTTTGATTAAGTTGTCATGCTAAACAGAACTTAGTAAGCTATTAAGATTACTTTAATTGTTTATTTGTCATTCATGAAAAGTAAGTCCTGAATTTAAATCCATCCATCCATCCATCCATTGTCTGCCGCTTATCCGGGGTCGGGTCGCGGGGGTAGCAGTTTCAGAAGGGAATTTAAATCACAATGGTAAATGGTTTTAAAAAGTTTAATATGTCCCTTATGATTCCATAAAGAAATGGTTTAAAGAAAAAATGGAAATGTGGCCAAAACAGTGTGGTAATTTTTATTCAAAACATTTGGCCAAAGTGTTGGACTGAAGCTAAAAAAATCATGAAATATTTTTATAAGAAGCAGAGAGTTTTGCCTACTCATGTATTCTAACATCATTCCTTTCTATTTGACCTTATCATCCTTCAGTTGACAGCTTTTGCCTTTAGAGACTACATTCGCTTTGGATACGTGGATCAAGGTGCGACGCCCAACACTAAGCTGCTGCGGCAGTTCAACATCAACACCTACGCTCCCACCATGCTGCTGTTTAAGGAGGACACAGAGAAGCCTGTAGACATCATCCAGGTACAACTTGTGTTCTCTGAAGTCCAGGGCTCTTCCCTATTAAAAAAAATTGTCTTTTTTCGATTTCAATTTTGAACTCCTCTTGACGTTTGTCTCTTCCAGGCCAGGGGGATGAAGAAGCAGCTCATGGACGAGTTTGTTACGAACAACAAGTTCCTACAGGTGCCACGGCTTGTCAACCAGCAGCTGTTTGATGAGCTGTGTCCCGTTAAGCAGTTCCACCGACGCAGGAAGTAAGAAAAATTAGCAGATTGTTGTTGTCATAGTATATTTTGTAGATGGCTCGATTAAACTCCTTTATACTATTAAACCTTTTTCTGCCCCTTCTGCACTTCTTCTCTGCATACAAATTATGTTTGGGCGAGACGGAAATGAAAACTGTAAAATAATTTTAAAAATCATTATTGTGTCCATCAGTTTTCAAGCCTTTTCACAGATGTTCAGTTTATTTTAGATGTCTGCTGGTCCATTTGTACTACATGCATATGTTTGAATCTCCATCACTCTATTGTTGTTCTAACTGTGCTTAGGGTAGTTTTCCTGCCAGAAAGTGAACCTCTACTACAATGTCCAATTGCTGTTTCTAGCAGATATTCTTCCTGTATTGCTCTTCAGAGATAATCTTTCATAACCTAACCCTAGTTTAAACTTGTACCATGTGTGTTTTTTTTTTTTTTCAGGTATTGTGTGCTGCTCATCACTGGTGAGGATGAAGCCTTCCTCCCAGGCAACAAGGCTTTCGTGGACTTTGCCACTACTAACAAAAAAGACATCCTACGCTTCGCATACGTCTACCAACGTCAGCAGCAGCCTCTCTGTCAGGCGCTACTACCCAACCAGGCTGCCTCCTTCCCTCAGGTCGGTTCACGCACAAGAATCAGCAAACACCAAGGACAAGATGAACTTTTTTATTTTTTCTCCCTGCAGTCCCCCACTCCCATTGACGGCACACAAAACGTTGACGTCGTATAGGATTCGTTGTTTCAGATTACAGACACGCGACGCGCAATGTGCCGTGCCGCCTCAGTTTGAAAGTGCTCTCCGATAACACTGACAGGTGGTGATTCTGGAGAGGCGGAGTCAGGCGGGCAGGGTGCTGTTCCGCTCCGTGAGCAGCGGCTGGAACGGCAGCCAGGAGGACAAGTACCGGCTCCACGAGCAGCTGGAGCTGCTGCAGAAAGACCCCACCTACCTGAGCTCAGACACAACCTTACCGGAACTCAACAACGAGATGGCTCCGGTAAGTCGCAGACAATGTGACCTGAGCGCAGTTTGGAGACAGAAAGCTGTTTCTTTTTTTTTTTTTTGCCTTGCCGTCATGTTTAATTTTTAATGGCTGCGGCTGCTTTTTTGTGTGTTTTTGATCTTTTCTCCAGATTTTTATTATTCAATGGATGAATGCTGTGTATGATTACATCCTTCAAATATATGATGGCCTTCTCTACTCAAACTGGTAAGACAGTACTCCCTCAGGAAACTGCAGAATGTGATGGAAAAAGAGACCAACGGTGTTTGTTGAAACAAGATCGGATGCTGCTTTAAGATCTGCGTTGGTCCTTATTTAGTCTGTCCCGTTAAAGCTGCAGTGCTCCTCTTTGAAAGTTGTACAACAACTAGTGACTGAATTGGCAATGCAGTGTCTTTTTATGGGAATGCTATTGGGGTGAATCAACAAATACACCTGTGTCTGGGAATTTTAATACATTTTTAAAAATAATATTTATATTTTTTCCTACTTCTAGGCGAGAAATGATGCCTATCCTGTCCTTGATCTTCTCAGCTCTCTTCATTCTTTTTGGTACTGTAATAATTCAGGCTTTCAGGTGAGTCTCAATGGAATGCAATCAGTTGAATGAGTGTGCAGAAATCTGACCTCCTAGTTCATAGCTAGAAGAGCTTTCACCTCTCATTCTCTTGTTTGCTGTTGTTCACAGTGAGCCGAGCGAAAGCAAACCTCAGAAACCGAACCCAAAGGAGCAAAACGCAACTCAAACAGAGGATGATGCATCAAGCAGAGCAAAGACCTCGAGGTAATGCAGTAAGCTGAAATGAGCACAAGATGGACCCAATATATGAGACATCTTGCCTATCTCGTGTGAATATCTGTAATGATCTACTGGGATTAGTAACTCCTAGTCTCAGACTAGCCCCTACAGAGCATACCTGCACACAAATGGCGTAATTATTTGCAGCTGGTCAGTTTTACATAAACATTTTTTTGGTTTAATTTCCACGACTGCTTATATTAGCTCTGATACTGTAATTTTATCTCTCTGAAGTCCGATCAATGCAAGAAAGACCTCGCAAGATTATTCCTGTCACGCTCAGCTGGAATTCTGATTAAGCAGATCTTCACAAAACAATAAAACATTTGCCACTAGCTAGATTTTATACACAATATTGAAATTTATTTTATTTTATTTTTTTTTTTTTTTACCATTTTCCAGGTTTTGATAAGTGGAAAAAGACAATTGAGAAATGCTTAATTTTAAAGACTTCTTTCTTCGATTTCAAGGAAAAAAATGCAGTGATTCTTAATAAATTCTTTATTTTTTTGGCAATAGCAGACATTTTAGTTGCATTATTTATCTTTGATTTACCACATCACATTTTTTTGGCTAACTGAGTAAATGTACATTCAAAAAAGGGAAAAATTGATAATTTCACTTCTTTCTGGACTTTAGACAACTTCAAATTCTGTTTAGCTGGGCTTGAAAAGTGCTAATTTTGAAATGTTTATCCACTTTATTCCTGGGAGGCTTACTGGGGAAACGTGATGGGTCATACTTCCGGCGCCTACCTGAAGTAACAGTATTTCATTGTAATTTGTAGGGTTTTCTGCTAGTCTATATTCATGACAGAAGTTACATCTCTCTTTTCGGTTATAACACAATATTTAGTAAAACTTGGTGTGATGTGAATTTTATTTTTTGTTTGAATTTAAAAAAATAAAGTTAATGATCTGAGTCTTTATCATTATGATTGGGCCAGCAAAATTTATTTCTAAGACAAAATAAAATATCTGGGATTATTTAGTCCATCACAACCAGAACCTCAAGGTTCTCCGTTGCTGAGTGTCGCTGCAACTCAGCGGAGAAAACCCGCATCTGCATCCGAAGCAACTGAGTCAGTGAAGTAGATACTAGTGCGACTTGAAGAAATGGCGAATCTTCAACTCGCCATCCCTCCCCGCAATAGCTATAGGTTGCAGTAAAATAATATTGTCACATTAAAGTTTTGATAGCTGGTGTTCCCTCATATTTTATAGCCTAAAAGCTCTGACGAAAGACTGTTAGCGAGTTGCTAACATGTAAACAAATGGATGTTTCGGCAGAAGTCGCGCCCATAAATCACGTAAAGCCTCATGGGGGTAAGGAATAGGGTGGATAAGCAAAATACTTTACTTTAAAAGACAAAGAATTTACAGTCATTCTTATTTGGCAAATACAAATAAAGTTTAAAATTTTGCTATAAAAATTGTCTGAATTAGTTCAGATGTACAAAATGTTCACCATGACTAAAATAAAATCTATAAACTTTCATAAATATATACTTTCTACTTGGATTCATACTTTTAATTTAAAAATTGACTACAGTTTCTAGGAACTTTCTAACTAGTCAGTGACTTTTTGTTTTAACGGTGGATAAATATGACGCGACACAGAACTCATATTTAAAAGTCAGACACACAGTGAGCAGAACGGTAGGAAAAATGTAAAAAAAAAAATAATTCAAAGCTCTACTTCAGCAAAGAGTGGCATCATGGAGTCACCAGGTCTCCTTGACAACCATTAGATACACTATACATACCAAGTAGTGTGTTTGGGTGACATGCCAGAAACCTTTGCTTTTGGTTCTGCAGGGACAGACACAAATGTGTTGCAAAACTCCACTGGGACTTCAATTGGAACTTTGTGCTTTGAGCTTCCTCTGCAAAAATCACTAGTTTTGTTTTTTATGAACCAAAAGCTTGAGTGGTGGAGGACCTGTGATGCTGTGGGCCTGTCAAAGTACTTGGTGTCATAAACTCTATGAAATTCCAGATTTAAAATTAAATCGGGTGGAATCGACTAAAAATGTATCATCAATCATCGTCAACAATTATTGCTTCACACAATAATTTTGTTATTGTTTCCCCTCTTATTAAGTGTGCTCAAATTGTTAAATGTTTCTAAAAATGTTTGGGGTGAATTTTTACTTTAGTAAGAAAAAGTGGAATTTTAAAAAAAAAAATGTTTTTGTACACATCCCTACATGTAGCACATCTATATCCCTTTCAACGGAGGCACCAAATATTCCCAAAGTATGGAGTTCCTAGCATCAGTTACGCTGTTGTTCTCCGGTTAACTCTCCTCTCCTCTTGCTGTTTCACAGCCGTCCTTCAAGGAAGGACTTTGTAGAAGTGACAGAGCTAACAGATGTTACCTACACCAGTAACCTGGTAAAACTGAGACCGGGTCACATCAATGTTGTGCTGGTGCTCACCAACGCCTCCAAGAATGCTCTGCTCAGGAAGTTTGCAAAGGAGGTTTTCTCTTTCTCTGGGTGAGTCTAAGATGCATCAGCTGTGTTAAGAAATGGTCCATAATTCCTGTTGTTTATCCTAAAATTGCTCTTCTACTTCAGCACTCAGACCCTCCACTTCTCTTTCCTCAATGCGGATAAGCACCACCACTGGATGCCTTCGCTCCTTCGCTCCGCCTGTCCTGCCGGGCCGAGCGAAAGCCACTCGGACGACGAGGAGTCCTCAGACTACACAGGCCACGTCCTGGCCCTCAATGGCCACAAGAAATATTTTTGTCTCTTCAGACCCGTCTTCACCGGAGACGACCCCAGCGACTCGTCGTCTGACTCCTCCGACTGCAAAAGGAAATCACGGTCCAGATCCAGGTCCAGCTCCCACTCCCGCTCCCGCTCTCACTCCAGGGAAGACGGAGCCGTCCCCAAGAGAGGCTCGAGTAGGCCCACGAGCATAGAGGTCCACCACAAGCTGGACAGGCTGGGGTTGTGGATGGAAAGGCTCATGGAGGGCACCCTGCCCAGGTTGTACGTCTCGTCGTGGCCTACGCTGAACGATGCCTCCAGCGCCTTCTCCGCAGAAAGCTGAGGTCAGAAAAAGAACAGCTGCACCTTCGGGTTTTTTTTTTTCCCCTCCTGAGCAAAGAAAGCTGCAGAGCAACCATGTTGTTTTCAAATAACTGTTTAAGTTCTGTGTAGCGCGACACTGATCTGTTGGTGAGCAGCAACACCTTGTCCATATTGCTTTGTCATATTCAGAGTCTGGATGAATCACAGTGCAGGAGATGTTAGCTGTGTCTAGCCCTGTCTGAAATTTGAAATTTATTTGTCTATATGTATTTTGTAATGCCTTTGTGTACCATAGGTTTTATTTATAAATCTCTGTCATAATTACATGGGATGAAAATCCTCCAGTAACATCTGTGGAAAGGATTTAATGCAGACACACCCGGCTCAATCAGTCCCAGATACAAACACTGTTTTCATCACACCCGAATGCACTTGAACATAAACGCAAGAGCAAAGAAGAAGCAAAAAAGAACTAAATAACAAAAAAACAAGTAAAAGAGATCAGTAAAAGAGTTCTGAGAAAAGCCCTGGCAGGATAATGAAAAAGCTTCCAGAGGCAAGAAAGATGTTCTGCTTACACAAACACTATTCCTTATATACAGGAGATGTACATTCAGCCTGTATGTTGGGCTATAGAGCCACGCTTGGATATTTAATGTCCAAAACATCCAATCCAGGACCTATATACGTGGGATGTATTTGTTGGGCTAAAATCAGATCCAGCAGCAAGAAAAATATATGAGCCTATCTCTAAATATTTATTGTTGCATTAAGAAGCCATCTAAATGCTGAAACTCAAGAGAATATGTTAAAAAAAAAAAAAGAAAAAAAAAACGAGAAGCAGATTGTGGGTACAATTCAGTCCTGTCATTTCTTTTCTCTTTTTCTGCCATATCAGCTACAGAAATGTCTATGGTAAAGAGATTTTCATTTTCTTCATAATGAAAATTATCTCTACAGTTTATCTGTAGAGAAAAGGCAGATACGGTACATGGCTTTTTGTGTGTACACACGTTTTCTTCATCTGACCCCAGGAGTTTGATTCTCTGCTGTTTCTTTTATTTATTAGGTGAAGTCATTCAGTGTGTGGCATTTTTTGCACTACTTAAATTATTTAAACATGCACCAAGCCTCTGAAATGCACCTCAAGCTTTGAAGCTTTTTTTTTTTTTTTTAAAAAAAAAAAAGACTTCTCTTTAGAGATTGATTTTCAGCATGTGGCCTGAAGGAATAGAGTTAGGCTCAGAATTATTCATACCACTGGCAGATTTCAAACACCCAAGAACTTTTTATTTAGCACATGTTGAAAATTGCTTAAGCCATTACTTGATCAGTGAAAAAGCCTTTAGTGGTATTTCAGCAATAAAACACTCCTTAAAAGTCCTGAATCTTACAGATCCCAGTCAGGACTTTAGCTAGGCTGCCTCAATGCTCAGCAGTTATTACATCCAGTCAGAGGAAACCTGTTTGCCAAATGTCTCTTTAAATCTACCAGATACACTTTTCATTTTAATAACTTCTTTTTCTTCCCCCTTAATTTTTTAGCTGATGGAAATGTAAACTTTGAAACTGCTTCAAGAGATTTTATACATCAAATAGGGATATTCGGAAATGTTCATTTAAAAACTAAAAATAGTTTTTGTCACATTTGGGAGAAGCAGTCAGAACTTATTCTGTATTTCTTTAAATCTTAACCTTTAACCTCAAATGTTTAAGCTTCAAGTAGGTAGACTCAAAAAACGCTGCTGGATAATTTTATTTTTTTCCCACTGCTTAATTGTTTCACTTTTCCTGGTGATTAATTCCTTAACTATTAATAATCCGTTGCTACTCAACAAATAATATTTGCTGTGCAATGAAACCTAAACCTTCTTTTCTGGTCTAACTATAGAAAATGAAAGATTACTCATTTTCAGAAAATGCTTATTTATTAAAATGTGTGCATCAGTTTCTGTTTTTGCTTCTTGGAACTAATAAATATTTTTATCTACATTAACAGGGCATCAGTTGTTTTTGAGTCAGTGGTGAAAAACTGAAAACAAACCTCTGTTGTTCATATTTTTATAATGTGGATATAGAACATTTAAATATTTGTTAGCAGACAACACAAAAAATGGTATTAATCATAAATATAACTGCTGCTAAACATGTGGTGTTTACTGTTAAAGGTGTGTGCAAAACAAACAAAAAAAACTAAGTGAATTTATTTTATTGCAGTACAGTAGCTTCATTGAAACTTTTAGAAAAATTCAATATTTTTTTTTCATTAGACATTTAATTATTTAAAGTAGTATGTTGTATCTTTGATCCCCAACATGAAAACATGCTATTCAAATTAGGCAAATTTATGTTAAGCTCCATAAGTCAGGGTCCTAATGGCTCCAAAAAATAACAACTCACCTTTAAATGTAAGGAAGGTACATTTTTCAGTTTGAGATTATGCTATTGCAACTAGATAAGCTTCTGTTCTATAGATTTGTTTTTCTTGTTTTTAATCATACTTTACTGAAGCTGACAATATGGAGATGGCTGTGTGTAATGCTAAAACAGAGTGCATCTCATCTTGTTTCTGTAAATTAACTTTTCATATAATCCAAACTCAGTGATTGCCGGGAATGTTGGACACCTTCTTCTTGGACAGGTCATCGGGGCCAAAAGAGCGGGGCAGTAGCTCGTCCACAGTCATCTTCTCGTACGACTCATCGAGCTTTGTAAGATAAACGTCCCATTTACACCCAAACTGTAGTTGGAAGAATAAAAAGATAAGAAATACTTCTTTTTTATCTGAACATTATATCTTTCTCTCTTAGATGGTTTATTCACAACTTCATAATAATATGCCATGTGCAACTCAATTACTCAGCAGTATATGTAGTGCGTGTATATATCTTTTTGTATATTTACCCTCAAACTAATATGTACTGCCTGGAAACAGGAAAAAAACAACAGGTATTGATAGTACAAAAACACATCATACCTCTCTCATGACTTGTCTGCAGGCTCCACATGGGGAGATGAACTCTTTTTCCATATCACTGAAAAGATCAGAAGGCACAACTTCCTTTAAACTAGAATAAATGCATTTCCTCTGAAAATTCAGTGTGGCTGCTGTATTCTTGATGTAAAGCAGGAACACTTGTTGAAGTGTAAAAATAAGCATCAATATTAAAAGAGAAGGGCAGCACAGTAGCGCAGATGGTAGTGCAGATGTTGCCTTGCAGTAAGAAGGTCCTGGGTTTGACTCCTGGTCCAGGGTCTTTCTGCACAGAGTTTGCATGTTTTCCCTGTGCATGCATGGGTTCAAACAGTCATGGATGACTAACTGAAGACCACTGGTTTGGTCTGTTAAATTAGTGAGCTAATTGCCAACTTAAAGTCTTCTATGAACTTAAGAGTCCATAAAGTTTTTATGAAGAGATCTGGTGGTCGCTCATGGAAATTAATACATTTCTCTTTATTATTTAGAAGATATTATTTAGAAAAGCTTTCCATTCTAGTCTATAGGAAATTTTACCTCTGATTACAATGTAAGTGATTATTAGACTTGTTATAAGTTGCTATAAGTTTAACAAATTTTTCCATTGACGTTTCAGGAGAGAATTTGTATTGAACACAATGAAAGACAATGACTCAGATTTAGCTGGATAGTGTCACTGGGTAGAGAGGACTTTTTTTTTCTGGGAATGTATAATTTTATTACCAAACCTGTGTGAAACTGTATTATTGTTTAAGCATTTTGATGTGCAAAAAGAAATGCAATGTGAAGTGTACGGAAGAGGATTAGGGCCACGAAAAAAAAAAAGAAAAGAATTTTGACCTTAATCTCAGAATTCTGACTTTAAAGTCAAAAATCAGAATTCTGAGATTAAAGTCAGAATTCTGACATTAAAGTCAGAATTCTTAATCTCAAAGATTCTTAATCTCAAAGAATTCTGACTTTAATCTCAGAATTCTTGAAAGTTAGAATTCTGACTTTAAAGTCAAAAGTCAGAATTCTGACTCTAAATTCTGACTTCAAAGTCAGAATTTTTTTTTCTTTTTTTTCTCGGTGTCCCTAATCCTTTTCCGGAGAAGTGGATTATGTTTGGTAATGCAGAAGTGTCTACAGAAAATATTCCTGTCCAGGGTGAATTCCAGACATTAATCAAAGGCGCTAGTTACCTGGCGATGGCAATGGCAATGAAGTCTTTGTAACCTTCTGACACGGCCTTTGCAATGGCATTTCTTTCAGCACACACTCCCAGGTTGTAACATGCATTCTCCACGTTGCAACCTGACAGAGGCACAAACAGACATAATGAGTGATCCTGTAAAGAGACCCACCGCAGGTTAAAAGAGCTGGCTTATTTACTTATTCAAGTCTTTTCAAACAGTGACTCTGTGGGTCTTTGGACTCACAGCTGTTTGCTTGTCATTCACCTCACCACCCTTCACCACACCCCTCATGTCATGAAAACCGGTGACTTGTCAAGCTTTGTGCTGTCCAGCAATGCTGACAGGACATCCGTGTCCGTGTACAAGGTGAGGTTGACACAGATTGCGTCTATATCGTTAAATGGTAACATGTGATTATGTCAGATGGACTTATGATGTCCTGTCACCAGTGAGGATTATTGATTGATAGCCTGAATTGAATCCTTTACTCTGAATTTTCCACATAGTTAACTCTTAGGTAACAATTAACATTGTTTAGCAGCATCAGCTTCAGAACAAACCTACATATGTGCCGATTAGATTATGAATTAGGTATCTTATCCCAGAAGTCAGAACTGATTTGGCTGAGTCAGACTGGATAACACTGAACACAATGTACTTTCAAACTCCTGAAGCCCAGTCTTAAGCAATTAAGCTAGTTTTCTGTTTGATTCTGTTAAAATCAAATTCAACCTCTGCTCATCCTATTTTCTCTTCTCAGTTGTCCACACCCACAGCTTACCTGTAAAGACACGGCCGTCTCGAGTCTTGAGTGCAGCTCCCACTCTAAATTTGCTGTAGGGAGAGTAAGAAAATTTTTTGGCCTCGTGGGACTGATGGATCAGTTCATTAACTCCCTCCTGTGACAAGTGCCTTTGGTCCATCTTGCGTGCTTTATTTTGTTGGGTTGGTTTTCAGCATCTAAATGAGAATGATGTGGCTCTGCTTTAAATGTGAAAAGGTCAGAGGGAAAAGGGGTGAGGTTGCAGTTATACAGCCAATCGTTTGCTCGGAAAACCAACCCACCATGGCGTCATGAAGAAAAGGGGAGGTGGTTTTAATCCATAATAAGGGACAGTTTATAGCAAAATATTGTTGGGCGAGTCTTCTGAACTGTGATGCGAGTTGTTTCCTGCAAATCTTCCCATTCCAGTTCTGGTTGTGTGTTTGTGTTGTACATTTGAATAAGAATTTGCTTAGGCCTTCTTTTTACAGAACATAAAAAAGTATGTGAATATTTTTGAAAGGTGCTCGTGTTAACGTGGAGCTCAATGTGAGCAAAATGACAGAAAAGGGCAAATAAACGGATACAAGTGGTTCTAAGTTATTTTACCTTTATTATGTGCACTGAAGCTGCTGAACGTTCAGTAAAAGTTGGAATAATTTACCCTTTTCATTTGTGAGCATACATCACAATATTTACAGCAAGCATCAGTCATCAAATGGGCCAAAATATTTAATAAAGTATTTAACAAACTATGACGCTTACCGCTACAATTATGTATAATTAAATTAATTGTCTAATATAAAAGAAAAATTTGCTTGATGCTCTCTGGCATCTTGCCTTAAGCACAGAGTTTGACAGGTGCTTTTCCTATATCAAGCTAGCTATATGGATTTCCCATTTAGTGGGAATATTGATTTTGATGAGATTTTCTCCAAATCGAGAGTCCTTCTCAACCTGGATAGCTCCACTGTTGAAAATGTGGAGGTGTCCAAGAGCCAACAGTCATAAATGACATTGAAATAAATTCCACTCCAACATCTGGAATGAGGTGACGCCTCTGGAACCTGTTGTTGCAGAATAAATGTCCCAACTTCAGAAGATGTGCTTTTAACTTAGCTATACTAAGTTAAAAGTTCCTCATCCAACTTTTAACTTAGTATTGATAAGTCAAAAACAATACTTCCTCATCCAGCAAAATTTCAAATCTAACATAACTGATTAGCACCTGCTGGCCTAAGGCGTGACCTTAGGTCAGCAGGTGCCTAAGGTTTCAAGGCACCTGCAGAAGTGCCCTGACTATGAGAAGAAACCTCTTCCCAGTGTCAGAAGTCTCAAGGAAGAAGGAACAGGATTTGTCAAACACCTTGAAATGTAATTAAAAATTACATTTCAATTCAACACAGAATTGAAAAGATCTAAGATCTTTTCAGCAGATCTTAGATATGCTTAAAGCTTCTTTCACTGCTGTGTCTGGTAAATAAAATGAAGTAATACAGTGGCTATTTGTGCTAACCATTTTATCAACTAAATTTAGTTCTGACTTTTTGTTTGTTTCCTTGGAATTATTAAACACTGAGAGCAAAACAACTCATCTGCACTCACAACCCTTGGTTTAGCATCAACTCCTGCATTTTCCATTCAGACATGTTTATTTCCAGATAAACTGGTTAAACAATCCAAACTAGGTCTGACTCATAAAATATTTGGATTTGTGACACACCTTGAATTGTAATTAAAAAATAATAAATCACCTAACAGGTAATTTAGTAATTTAGTGGCTCACCTGACAGGAATCTCTTCCTCCTTCAGTGGAACCAGCACAGATCATGTTGTTTGTGATCCTGAAGTAGTAGTAGTACCAACACTCTGCGAAGTAATCCACATCCACAGACATCAGCTCAGGGGACAGGCTCTGGCCGTAGACCGAGGTGACTCCCCAACCGCTAACTGTGCACCGAGCAAAGTTTTGCAAAGTGCCGTTGCGGGGCAGAATAACTGGACTGACCACTTCATTGATGACAGCAGGGCGGTCCAGCTGAACCTCAGAGGAACAAACCCTTCACTTAGACACATTGTATGTTGTTAGCAGAGCATTTAAGATGCAGCAAAAGAATGTACATTTTCTTAAACAAATATCCTTGTGATAAACCCTATTGAAAAATTAATAAGGTAGCAATGCAACTATGCCGTTGTTGCCATTTTTTGATTAGTCCTGAGATTTTGCATATTCCCTTTTTGCGTTATTACACTTAGCGTTGCAATCCAGTTTATAGCTTGCAGATTTGCATTCATCTGTAGAAAGAATTCAAACGTTGCGTTTTTTTATTACTATTATTATTCAATCTGGAGAGACTCAGACGGAGAAAGGGAAACAATTAGAAGAGTTTATTAACAAACATAAATTAAATCTTTGGCGCTCGGGCCCCGGCTCAGGATGTCGATTATCGCTGTATTTGCGATAGGCTCTGACAAGCCTTTACGATGCTGATAGAAACATCGACCCCCCCGGGACCCGGCACTGGTGGTGGAGGCGATGAAGGATGGGGCCGGATAGCCA
>CAEFZY010073245.1:0-70773 GCA_903066815.1 Brachyrhaphis roseni | reverse complement strand
TACAACTAAGATCAAAGGCCAGAGCTTGTCGTGGCTTCCTGCTGTTCCAAACCCCTCTGGGCTCCATAAAAGTAGTTTCACACCCAGCTGCGAACAGCAGGATCTCCCAGTATCTGTCCCTACCAAGGTTTTCAGGAACAGACTTTAATTTAGTAGTAAGGTTCACAGAAAGGTTATCTTTACACACCAAAATTTGCTGTTCTGCACTCAGCTCCCCAAAAGACTTAATCCTGTCTTAAATCAAAAATAATACATAAAATCAACAGCACAAAATGAGGTAGAATTCTCAAATACATTCATCATTTACTAGATTCTTAATTCTAAAATTAGATAATACAATTTCATTTAAAACATGCTATTAGTACTTAAGAAATGTCTTAAAAATTAAATGTTAATATGGTAAACATTCTATGTTATATTCAGTTTAACACCATCCCAGATGTTATTTTCTGAAAGACTTTAATTCTTCCGTGAACCCAACAAACTTCTCTCTCCCAGGCTCAAGTGATACTGCTCTCTGGAATGCCAGTTTTATGACCTCCTGTTCCTGCCTGATAACAGAAGAGGAGCCTGAGGGAGAGTTCCCTTTAACTCATTTAACACATAGTTGTTTTAAATGAGAATGTTCAATATACCTTTTACACATATAATAGAATGAACTGTATGAAACACTAAAATAATCATTTTTCCTCAACAGTATAATATATATGTAGATAATATAGACCTTCCTAAGAATCTGAGCATGTAGCAGTGGGATGTTTAGAGACGGCTGCAGCTTTTGGAAGTTGCTTTATTCGGGCTTTTCTCATCTCCATAGATTCTTCTCAATGAGTTGGGCTTTGACGAGGTCTTCATCACTCCTCTGAGGGAGCACTACCTGCAGCCTCTCGCCTCCCTGCTGTACCCAGACTGTGGCGGCCGCCGTCTGGACAGCCACAAAGCTTTTGTTGTCAAATACGCCATGAACGAAGACCTGGACCTGAGCTATCACTACGACAACGCAGAGGTCACTCTCAACGTTTGCCTGGGCAAAGAGTTCAAAGACGGAAACCTTTTCTTTGGTGACATGAGACAGGTGATGCTCTCAGCTCCACATTTTATCTGTTTTATGATGAAATGAACTCCATTATTAGTGACATGGAGACATGAGCCTTTTTTCCTAAACCTGATTTAAACCTCGTGATCCTGTCGCGTCCTGCAGGTGTCCATAAGTGAGACGGAGTGCACAGAGGTTGAGCACAAGGTTGGCGAGGGCCTCCTGCACAGGGGCCAACACATGCACGGGGCCCTGCCCATCTCCTGTGGCCAGCGTTGGAATCTCATCATCTGGATGAGGGCCTCACAGGAACGCAACAAGCTGTGCCCCATGTGCAACAGGAAGCCCTCGCTGATGGAGGCAGATGGCTTTGCTGATGGATTTACAAAACAGTCTGAGTCTCAACAGAACGGCTTCTGTGAATTAACGTGACAGTATCCAGCTGCTGAGTGTCTTCTGTCACACACAGGGGCTTTAGGAACACACACACACACTCTCATTTTCTATACCCTAGATCTGGCTACCCCTGGTCAGTCTCTCTAGGCTTTCTGTCGATCTGCTGTAGTCGGTCAGTGAGAAGCAGGGTACTTCAGGAAATCTATTTAAAGAATTATTTGGACTATTTCAAATGGATGATATTTTGTAATGTCTTTGGCTGTCAAATATCTATTAAAAATATCCAACGCTGTCAGAACTCCCACAAAACAACTCTGACATCATGAGGCCATCCCAGGCTTCCTTGGCTGCTAGCCAGACCTTTCTGTAAATACAGAATTGAGATTAAACACATCTAGTCAAGAACAAAACAACATCCCAAGTGCATGTAGATCAGATGATTCCACCTTTTCAGTGTCACATTTTCTTTCTTTGTGTTTGTGACCGAATTTCTCCAGACTGAAATGTCTGGGACGGTTAGATTTCCTTTTCAAAGACCTTCAGTGACTATTTCAAGGTGGGTTTTATTAGAACCTCTGTGGTTTGGTAAATGTGGTCCAATAAGGTAAGTAATGTTTGCCTAACCTGAAGGCGAACATTGACACTAATGCAATTCAGAAACTCAAGTAGTTTAGGAATGCTATCGTACACTACTTTAGTTTCAAACAAATTTGTCATTTTCATAAGCATGTAGATTATCATTTTCTTTCTATAAAGAAGGAAAATCAAAGTCAAAGTTCAGAATAATGGAAGTTTAATTCAACAACTCATGTGTTTGATGCCTGTCTCCAACGCACATTCTGTGTCCCGTTCATTGTCGGCCATATTCTCACACATTTTAAAATGGAAATACACAAATGTGAACTTGTCAGTGGCAGCTTTTACAGGAAGTGAGCCTATAAACGCATAACATCAGTGCCTTTTGGTTGTTTCTTTTTGTTAAGTGTGCCAATTTGGAGCTTTGTAGAAAAGGAAAACAGGGAAAAGGCTCTGTGGGATTAGATAGACTCAGCAGACACACCTAGCACAGATATGTACACTACATGCTAACAGTACAAGGTATAGCTATATACAGGAACATTTACAATTACTAACAAAAGCTGATTACACATTTCCTGCCTTGTAGTTCATCTCTGTACAGACAGTTGGCATAATTTAGTATTTTCTGGTTAATTACAGTTAGAACTCAATTATACAGAGCTGCTTGTAAAATGATTATATTAATTACATAAAGTTACAGAATATTGTAAAGAGATACATATTTTCTCTCTTCAGCGTTCTTTACATTATAAATGTAACTAAATAAATAAATTCAGTTCTTAATGTACTATCCACAGGACCACATGTGATGATGACACACTCATTTAAAACCCTCCCGTGGTCTTAAGAGACGGGGTCAATTGGACCCCACGAGCTTTGTACTCTGTATACGGTCCAGCAGGGTTGAAACGAACCCACGTGCGCATTTACGAGGTTTGTTGTTGTGTGGTTTTGGTCCGACGAGTTAACCCCCACACTTCCAGTGACATCTGACGCGCTCCTTCAGAGCGTCGTGCTAAGACCGGGGGAGGGTTAAAAGTGAACACCTTTCCAACAAGTTATTATAGTGTTGTTTCGCTGCTGATATCCCGTCCCCGGTGGCGGTCCATGTCGGAGTCGTAGTCTGACTCCATCTCAATCTTGACCTGAGGCACAGGACAGGTCATCCCTCGGCCCATAGGCATGGCCGGTGAAGATGGGCAGGAGATCTTCAAGTGGAGGGTGATGCTGAGGAAGGGCAAGCTCTGGTTACCAGACACACCCACAGCCAAGAACACCAACACCAAGGGGCTTAACGGGGGAAGACACAGGAAGCCCAGGCATGAGGCATCACCACTCCAACCAAAAAGAGCCCTGATGCCTCATACCCCAGACCAGGAGAGGGTACGGACAGTTTGTGGTGTAGCTTTGCAAATAACTTCTCTTGTTGGGTCAGTAGAGAGTTCTTCCAAAACTAAAAGAGTCTCATGTGGTTTGTCTGGTAAGGTAACCCAGACAATGTACAGTGCTTTGTAAAAAAAAAAGAAGAAAAAAAAACATACATTTTCTTTCCACTTCTCAACTATGTAGGTTTTTTTCTTTCAGATATTTTTACTGTTTTAATACATATGTAATTGTATCCCATCCCCTTATCACTGATGCCCCTAATTACCTTCAGCGGTTCTAAAGAGTTGATGGAGCTAAACATGACTGTCCTGGATGAACACCTGCTAAAGGGACTAATTCCAAATGCATGCCACACAATTCAAGTTTACATTTGTGAAATCCAAACTTAGTAGTTTGTTTGTGTTGTGTTACTACAAAGATTGTAGTTATATGATAAAAAAAAAAAAAAGCTCAAGGTTGCAAAGACTTTTACAAAGCACTGTACAGACAGACTTTATGGAAATGGCCATACTTTCTGAAACATACTCTGCAGTGATAAATATAGCTTGTCTGAGGCGTAGTCCACACATAGCCGGATATCTGGGAAAACTAATACATTTAATTCACAACAGGACATTGTTTTGACACAATCTGATTGCAGATTACGCTTCCCCCAATAGGTTTGGCATGTTTAAAGCAACACACAGAGGCGGGTTTGTGTGGATGAAAACTTTTCTGAAACCGATTCCATGTGAACAATATTTGTTTTTAACAATGTGGCAGAGATACTCATTTTCATAAATACCCTACTATGTGTGTACAAGGCCTAAAATGTGATACAAATTCTGATTTATCTTGGTTAAGAGTGTTTATCTCACTGACCTTCACTAATTTTCATGACTGACTCAACTTGGTAGAGTCATTCATGAAAACTTTATACAAACTTTACATGGAATCTTGTTATTGAATGAAATTTTTAATATCACTTTTGCTTGGAGCTTACATAAATTTATTACCGGGAAAATTATATTTATTGTGTATGTCTAACTCCAAAGTGGGAATGTAAATAAATTCAGATCAGCCAATAATCCCTGCTTTTGTTGATAGGTAACCATGCTTCTTTCAAAGCAATGCAGACATTATGGACTTTTTTTTTTTTCCCCAGAAATATCAAGCTTGCCACAAAGGACAAAACCAGATAGTTACACATAATATTTAAGTCAGGAGAATCTGTGGCTCCAGGTGAGGGCAGTTGGTTCACAGATTATCAAGCTGAAGGGAGGCTCAATTTGACATGCAGCTGTGACTGACGCACTACAAAAAAACCCAGCACAGTGAGGAAAAAGAAACAACCAAAACGGAGCCTGATGCATATATGAATATAGGTCACTACAGACAATGGCCTGCATGTACAAGATAAACACCAAACTACAAAAAAAAGAAAAAGACCATACATCATGAAATCCCAGGTTATGTTCAACTACACAAAGAAAAGGGATCTGTGGTTTCAGGTACATGACATTTCACTTGATCACCCCCTCCCTCCTTATCAAAAGCGTCCAAAGTGGGAACAGACATCAGAGAAAAATACTGTCTGCTGAGCTGTGTGTGTACAGAGGGCAGTGCAGTACATGTACATGATCATCACATTCCAATCATCTGCATTGCCTTAAAGTGCATGGAGAGGAAACTGAGGTCACATTTAAAGATACAGAGAGATTTTAACCAGGAGGCGAATCTGCTCTCAGGAAGGAACATGTAAAGTTAACAACTGGGTCTTTGTGTTCAGTGACACTGAGAGGTGAACAGAGGAGAGGGTCAAACAGCAGCAATACATTATCTAAAGCTGCAGTATGTAACTTTTATAAATATATGTATATATATGTTTTTTACTTATTTGTTAAAACTATCAATAAGTCGTGACAGTATGAACTGAGATACATAATCTGTGAAAAAAAGAAAAATCATGAAATCCTCGACCTTCGTCCTGAGCTACTATTGAAGAAATGCACCGCTCCACTCCAGTCAAAAACAACCTATCAGAGAAAGGAGGATGGTCTTAGCACTGTCAATCATCCTCGTGTGGTGCTGCTAAATGTGCTAACAGAGAAACAACTCACCATTACAGGAAAACCGTTTATCCACCATAATCGGTGGCCATGCTAACTAGCATTACCTTTCATGACTCTGCTTTCAGGAAGAAGGGTAATTGACAGCGCTAAGACCCGCCTCCTGGCTCTGATTGGTTGTTTGTAGTTAGCACTGGGAGAAGGCCGAAAAGCTTGATTTTTTTTTCAAAGATTATCTGTCTTATACTGTCATGACTAGTGACAGTTTTAACAAATATGCAAAAAAAATTATAAAAGTCATACAGTGCAGCCTAATGAGTCTGAACTAATAGCATGTTAATACAACAATATAACAGGACAATTTCCATTTCATGATCAGGAAGGGCAGGGCTCAAAGTTCATCCTGAATTTTTTATGTATTAAGGTAAAAAGTAAAGCTAGAGAACTGTATTATTTAAATTATTGAAAATTTCAATAAATAGCTTACTTAGACTGATGTTTTCAAGCATTTATTTTTGTTAATTATGATGATTTTATGTTTACAGCCAAAGAGAAGATGACTTTCATGATTAGGATATTACATTAGATATTAAAAAATATTGTTACAGAAAATGTGGGCTTAATGAAAAGTATGTTTCATTCCTGCTTAGAAGGTTGTTTTCCAAAAGGTGCTTTCAATCTGACAAGAAAGGCTCATCAACACAATACTGCCTCAACCAAAATGTACCGCTTTTTCTTCACCATAGTTTATGTATATCTTATGGGGGGGGGTTACCAATTGTGTGAAGCTGTAAGGTCTGAACGGAATCAGTGAGGAAAACAAATGCAACAAGCTAAACAGGGAAATTTAAATTCAGAGTATTTGAGTACAGAGACTTTTTCCACAGCAAGCCAGAATATTTATTCTGAAATACTGTGGAAGCAGGAACAGGATGGAATGAGTTCAAATAAAGAGTAAAAACTTTCTGTTGTGTACCACAAAGAAATAAAGTCTACAGGAGAACTTTTTAGTTGTCATTTTTGTGAACTGACCCTTTATACTGTGCAGATTTCCTGTTTGGGACGACATGCAGGTGTGAGTTAAAATACACTACGTGTTGCGGCGCGCTGGCAATACGCTCCCCACTGAGACTGCGCTACGTCGGGGTAGACCAGGTCTCTGTAGGGGATGTGCAGCTTTAGAACACAGTACCTGCGATCCAGGTCCGACTCGGAGCTGGGCGAGTGGTTGGAGTAGCCGTGGTACTTCTCCTGTGAGCGCCACGCAGTACAGAAAGCAGTCGGTCATTAATGTCGTACCACTGGAATTCCTGCAGGAGGCAGCAGAGGTTTGAATTTCTCACCTCCTCGCTGTCGTCTGCTTTCGGCTTCTTCTTTTCCTTCTCCTTCCTCTTCTTCTTGTCGTCTTCCTTCTTCTTCTTCTCTTTCTCAGGCAACAGGTCATCCAGCCAGGCCAAGTCATGCTGGGAGAACATCATGTCCAGCACCTTCCGGACCACCAGCAAACCCAGGATCTGGTGTTTGACACGCAGAGAGCATGTCTCTGTTTAAATGCAGCTCACATACAGGTTATGCTTTAAGTGTTTACTGTGTAATCCCAGTAAACACTCAGCTCCTTTATTTAGTCTTTTTCAGCCTCATCATAAACATCCTTCATTTCTTATTCATTAATATGACCTACTGTCAAATAAAAGTTGGCTCATGGACTTTTCATTTAACTGCTTCTGTCTCCACAAAATGAAGGCTGTTTGTCTGTTGAATGCATTATTTGCTATGTTTGAAGAGAAACATCCTATTTTGACACACTTCTTTGAAAAAATATTTTTATTTCATTGACTTTTTCCTTTTATTTTTGCATTTTGTTGCATTAAAAACATAAAGTTGACCAAATATCTTTCTAGCTGATTCCGTGTGGTAGTTGGCTTTAAAGCAGTAACTCAACCTGAGCAAGCATGTGGGGACAGTGGAAAGGAATACTGCAAAAACACAAAATCTTACTAAGTGTTTTTGGCCTAATTTCCAGTGTAAATGTCTTAGTACCCCTGAAATAACAGCAAGCCAGCTTATAAACAACTTTTCATCATGAAATAAGAGTTTGTTTTAAGTCAATAATTCCTAAATATTTATTTTAAATATATTTAAATTATAGCAAGACATTTTGCCATGTTATAAGTGAAACTTGCGGGGTTCCACAAGGCTCAGTTCTTATTCCCTGTTTATTTACATTGTATTATTTATATTATTCCACTTGCTGGCAGTATCCAGTCCTTTTCTGATATTTCCTGTCACATTGCTTTTAAACCACAGTACCAGTTCCACTGGCAGATTATTTCATTTATAAAAAGACATTTTTTCTATTAGTGAAATAATCTGCCATTGGAACTGATACTTTTTAATCAATATTAAGGAATTATTGCCTTAAAACAAGCTCCTTATTTCAAGTGTACTATGATATTTGCACTAGAAACTAGACCAGAAATACTTGGTAAAATGTTGAGTTTTTGCAGTGCAGTGCAATAGGAAATGATATGAAGATACCATGACAGGAAAGATGATGGCTAAGAATGTGGATTTGAGGACCCAAAGCACGGCCAGACATATGATCTGGATAAGTGTGAAGAGATGAACCCTCCTCAGAGGAACGTGACGGAGATAGGTGAAGTCCGGCTGGTGTTTGGACGGCATCAGGTACAACTTGATCCGGTCCCAGAACTGAGAAAAAGCAACGACATCAGAGTGTCCCAACAGAATTATATCTAAATCCATTAGAATAATACTAATAACAACAAAAAGCTATTCATTTTCTGTCTGGTCTACTGAAGCTGAGAAAAAGGGAATTGAAACTCTTTTCTCCATCCTGTAAAGTTTGAACATGTTGAGCTCGTCGTAAATCCTCAGCGGATTTGTCCTCAGAATTTCTCCGTCAGAGTTGATCGTGTCAGTCCGCTCACAGCTTTGTTTGTCTGTCAACTTTTAATAAGTGACTTCCCATCTGCCGTCAGCTCAACAATGAGCAAGATGGCCAGACAAAAAGAAAAACAAAAAGCAATTTATGGAGATAAATGAGAGCAAGCAGATGGCGTACCTGGATCCCACTGAGGGAAGCTACACCCATGTAGAGGAAGACGCCGTACAGCACAGGCATGGGGATGAACTAAAGCAACAACACACAGGAAATGAGATGTTATTCTGTTACAGAATCTCACTTATGCAATATGCTAGCCTCATAAGCATAAATAAACTCATGGGAAAACAAATGTTCAGTCAGAAAACTTGCATGTAATGTTTAAATACCACTTCACTAGCAACATGGCTTTACGTTTGAGCTTGTAGATCTCATTACTTCATGAACTTAACCATGTGTGGACGGGTGGAGAAGCTGTAGAGATTCTAAATTTCCACATTTAAAGCTGGAGTCATTGTTTTAAAACATTTTTTCCCTTGCTACTTTGCAAAAATAATCACTTTGGATGGAGAGCATCTGTGGAAAGCAATTTCTAGATTACACATCTGGATACTTTTACAAAGCACTAAATTAAAAATGTGTTACTGATGAAGTTTAGAGTACTTCCTACCTTCAGAATTGGGGCGAGAAAGATGGACACTCCGGTGAGAACAAACACCAAGATGCCCGTTACTCTCTGCTCTCTGTAGGTTTGACAGAAGACATTTCTTTCATAAAGGTTTTCTCCATGGCTGCATGCAGTGTATCATTCTCTTATTTAAAGTGACAGCCTGAACATTACATTAGCTGTGTTGCCATTAACCATAAAATTGCTCAAATTGAAATTATGAAAACAAACATGGCAATTAAAAAAACACATTTTTTGATAAAAAATTTTTGTGCTAGGATGAGGAGAAACACTTTTCGCATCACGCTGTTGATCCGCATGTTACTACTGGCGAAAACGATGAAGAAAACAACAGGAAGTGGTAGGAAGTTCATAGTTTATCTCTCATGTAAGTGTTTATTTCTGTCGCCGCCATAATTTTTAATGACCTCACGTGAACAAGCTTATTCACGTGTGACTTTAATGGAAACAATAATTGCAAAATTGTTGTTTTTCTTCATTGGTGGAAGTTAAACAAAGATTTGCTCACATCTGTTATGGAAACGCAGATAGAAACTTTATCTGCTTGTAACTGTTTGACCAACCTGACTCCCAGGAACTGCGGCTGCTCTCCTGGAGCGCTGGATTCACTCTCCATCTTCAGGGAATCTATGTGGGCGATGGAGATGACCGTGGCAGCCACGTACCAGGGCAGCCCCAAGAACGAGCAAGCAGCCATAAGAACCCCCACCCAGAACAGGTCCAGGTGGTAGCCGCAACCTTTCTGTCATGGAAACCAAAATTTGGATTTAAGTCAGTACCCACTGATATAACGGGAGAGAATGAATGAGAGCGCACCTTAAGCTTGTTCTCCTTGCGGTTGACAATGACGGCGCTGATTTGCTGGTCCATGAAGATGAGGATCGTCACGAGTAGGGCTGGAACGAAGCTGGCCAGGTAGATCCACCAGGGGTTCTTTCCAAAAGGCATCACCAGCCAGCCACGGTCCGGCCGTGTTGGCTGCCACACAGAGACAGGAAGCTTGATTAGAACAAAAACGTCTGCATTCATCGTCATGGAAGAGGCAACTGTGTAAACAAGTACAACAGATTCGTTCAATTCCATTTATCCATTCCATTTATCCAATTCAAAACACGTCATCTCAAGGCAAAAGGTAAGTTCGGTCCAGTCATACATATGTTCCAATGCAGTCATGTTCTGTCTATTATCTAAGCTGGTTTAAAAAGTTTCTACCAAAGAAAACCCAGCAGATTGCATGGATTTGCAGCAATCACTCCACCTGGATGAGGATTATGGCATCAATTGAAGATGACCTGCATTGAGTCGCTGACTTTACAGCACCACTGGCAGATTATTTCACTGATAAATGGGACAAATGTATTTTTTCAGTAAGATTCTGCCAGTGGAACAAGTATTAGTACTGTGGTTTAAACGTGAAATACAGCTGAATGTCATTGACACAGACGGCCTTAGCGCTATCAATCAACATTGTGTATGTCTAGTTAGTATGGTCGCCAATGATAAATGTTTTTTCTGGAACTGTGAGTTGCTTCTCCACCATTAGCACATTTAGCACCATGAACATGAGGGTGATTGACAGCGCTAAGACCCTCCTCCTGGCTCTGATTGGTTGTTTTTGGTTGGAAGCGGTGTATTTCTTCAAGCAGCAGTAGTAGCAAAGGGATGAGATCAATCTTTTCACAGATTGTCTGTCTCATCTGTCGACATGGTGACAGTTTTAATAATATATGCTCAAAACACATTTTTGTAAAAGTTACACACTGCATCTTTAACTAAAAGGAATGTGTTTTACCTTAAATTCAGTTGGGACTATTAGCTTAGGCGTTTTGAGTCCCACCAACATATCAAGCCCGACAAACGTCATAATGGACATGAAGATGGAGAAGTCACTGATGAGTTTCCTCAGCTGGTAGGACAATAAAAACAAATCCATTGTTATTCGTAGAGCTGAAAGCAACTGAAAAAGCTCGCTTGGAAACTGTTTTCTGAACAACCGAGCTACCTTGGTGGGGAAGTAGCGGCTGAACTTGAACTTTTTCAGAGAGACCGTCATGGAGTAGGTGCCAAAGAAGAGGATGAAGGACATGAGGGCCAGATCAGGAACGTACTTGCACGACTTTCCGACCAAAGAGCCTCCGTACTTCAGACACTCCTTCTTGCTCAGCTGACTCCAGTCCAGAGCTGTCACATTCAACTGGGATGGCGGGCGGCAGTGTTGGGCAGACAGGAGAGGGCGAAAAGTGAAGCGTTTCGGCAAAGACACGGACAGAGTAAACATTGTCAGAATGGGTTTTGAAGTTAGAAACCGCGGAGAAGAGTTAGATGGTGGCAGGACCAATGGTAAGACACAAACAAAGGTGGAAAAAGAGGAAAGCAAAGCAACTTCTCTGTCACAAAGACATGATACTGGGGTTAGCTGTAAACAAGCACTTTAGCTCTTTTCCAACTATTCTTGATTTATTTTGTGGCTAAAAAAAGTTGCGGATTCTGGACACATCAAGCTTACTACACAAACAACCAAAATTTAGTCAAAAAAAGAAAGAAAAAAAAGTGAAAACAAGCACTTACCCCAGAGACACTAGAGCTGTTATCTGGCATTGGAACTAAACCATTGAAGATGATTGCAGCCACTGTTAGTGAATGGTGAAGAGAGACACACACACAAACACACGGGGTAATGAGACAGAAAATAAGAGTAGGTGAGGAGGAAAACAAAAGGGAAGCAAAAAGAAATGCAAAACATGATGAGAATTCAACTGCTGGACATTGCTGTGAGCACTTGCAGACACATGCGGACGAACAAAACGGTACTCACTTGCAAAAGGCGGCAGCCAAATTGTTGGTGCGTGGTGAAAGCAAACAAGAGACAAATCAGTTACAGAAATCAATGTCCACTTAAACTACTGCTAATCTCGGCGATTTTCAAAAACCAAATTAATGGATGTGAACGTTGCAAAAAAATAATAATTATTGATCCCTTTGTCTGTCTAGTTTTGGGAAGCAGCACAGAACTTTAACTTAGTGATTGACCCAGAGGGAAGGCTGTAGAAACCCTAAAAAAACTGGTGCTGCTGCCGCTGCCGTTCAGATGTAGAGCATCTCAAGGCTTTTGTACAATGGTGTATTAGGGCTTTTGGAGACAGGGGAAAAATGAGTATGTTTCTGGACCAAAAGTTGGAGATTAATCTAAGACATTTTCTAGAAAAAAAACAAGGACATTTTTTGGTCCAAAAGTCACAAATTTGCAAGAAAAAAAGTAAAAATATTTTAGACTTATCTCAAAAATGTCCACGTTTTTTCAGAAAACTTCAAAGATTAATTTCAAAATCTCTGCGTTTTTGCACAGCTGAATGGTTGCCTGTAACCTCTAATGTCCTGAGGGTACAGGACATTAGAGGATTTCTCAAACATGCATGAAAGAATCAAAGCAACACTCCAAGTATGCTTTTGGTGAGGGTATTACATTATATCACAATGTAAAGCTAAAAAAAGTTGATTTTACATGATACTGCCCACTTAACATTACACCTTATTGGCAGACCAAACTGACCAGGCACTGTTTGTCACAACAGCTGCTTGTCTGCGGCGCTATCCCAGGTACCAACACAGTATCAAACTAGAACTGCAAGCAGTTCTCAACTAGTTCTGAGCCCCACCCTCCTGCAGAGAGCTGCAGGGAAGAATGGACCAAACTGCCTAAAGATACGTGAGATGAGCTGGTGGCATCAAATTGAAAAACACTTGAGGCTGGAATTACTACTAAGGTTGAGTCAACAATGTAATAAGTAAATGCTGTGAATACTAATGTGATTTCTTAGTTTTCTAGTGTGAAAACATTTGGAGTAATGCCGTAAAATTATGAAACATGGAAAAAGTGAACGACTGTGACTACTTTCCAGATGCATCTGTGGTGACATTAAACTGTTGGAAGTTTCAAAATAACTTCCATTTTTATTTTCCAAAATAAAAATGGAAGTTATTTTCCATTTTTATTTCACAGACCCCTGCCATCCCAAAAAATGTCCTAAATAATCCTCCCCGCTGATTTCCCTGGGCTAAGGGGTGAACTCACTCGGGTCAGGGGCCAGGCACTCGCACTTGTAAGTGGTGACGTAGTCTGGCTTGAAGTCGGTGTTGATGGGGTAGTACTTGAAAGAGCCCACCATCTTCTTGATGGCGTCCGAGATGAAGATGAAGGAGATGAGGCTGGAGAAGCCCTCCTCGGTGAAGCGGGTCATGTACTTGATGATGTAACTGGCGTCTGACGCCACCAGGATGAAGCACTGCAGGCACGAGTGGATGCCGATCCACAGCCGCAGCTCCATGTAGTCTATGCCGTTGTTCCTTTGGATGGGAGAGGTCCAAGGAGGAGAAGAAGTCAAAGTGAACAGACAGGTACAAATTGGTGCACTTCTTTATGCCATCAAAAGTACAGTTATTTGTCTGTTTCAAAGTAGATTAAAGCCATAGAGAAGTGGGGTTTAATAAGGGGCATCTAAAGCCACCAACAGTACCGCTGTCTCTGCATTTAGTTTTCCTGATGGATGGAAATAGTCTATAAAAAAAAGCAACTCACTTGCTGAATTCAAACAGGAGTTTTTCAAAGATGAGAATGGGTCCTGTGGAACTGAGGATGATGAGGGGCTGACCGCCGAAGAGGCAGAAGACAGATCCAGCCAAGGCGGTGCCCAGAAAACTCTCCATCACACCCTGGTAGAGGAAATGGAGAGAAATTGAAAGGGGATGGAAGGAGGTAAATGAAAAGGGTCAAAGCAAATGGTGAAAAGGAAAATGCAACAGTTAGCAGCTTAAACAAAATATTTGCCCTGTGAACCAAAACTGGCAAATTTACAGGCCAGCCACAAAAACTTATTGAATTAAATATGCAAAAATTAGCCTATTTGTTAGCATTCAAGCTCAACATAGCATTTTTTTACAGTAAATTTGTAACAGAATAATTAATGATTTCTGATCAGCACTTTTTTTATTGTCACTACTTAGAATATCTACAGGTATAATGTACTTTATAATAGGCAAGAGCAATAGTAGGATCCTACAAGCATGTAAGAGTGTTGTGATGTTGATGGTAATATGTTTTTAATGTCCTTTTATTACAGCAAACTGCTGAGGGACCAAAATAACTCTAAGACTAAAATTCACAGGAAGCTGAATAAGCGCTAAAGGGTTGTTCTGAGGTTACAGATCGGATTGCTCTTTGCCAGCCACGTGGAGTTTAGTCATTTTGAATTGAATTGGACACATTTACATGCAAATGTTTCATGATGTATGAAAAGTAAAATATGCACATAATAAGTTATGAGAAATGTAATTTCTATGCATAAAAGGTTTTCAGCTCATAAATGAATTATGAACAAATAAATACAAAAATTGTTTCCATTGAGTGTGATTGTTTGTTACCTGGTAGTTGTCTGTGGCGTCTCCGAGGAGACCACCAAAGGTGATGGCATTAGTGATGCAGCCCAGATAGATGAAGAGCACAGCGGAGATGGACTGGATGTGGAATCCCTCGTAAAAATCGCTGGGCAGGAAGGGAAGTTTTCGCTTTATGTCCAGGTACAGGCCACCGCAGAAACTGAAACAGCGACGCACTCGATGGTTAGGATACTACACACTAAAGTGCAGAGTAGAATATTTTTCTGTGAATTCACCTGAAAATAACAGAAATTTACATAGATAACATAACATTATAACTATGTTTACCTAGATATCAGATTTCCTGATATCTAGGTAAACATGAGCCAAACAACACAATAAACCCAGTTTAAGATTCATGTGATTCAGGACGATCACCAAAATGGCCACCATTTCCTGCGGTGCCACACTGCAGCTAAAGACAAAACCAACCCCTCCATCCGGGTTGAATTTGTACCAAAATCATTTGTGTGACGACATTTACAATTCTGATTTTTTCGCCATGTGCCAGTTAGTGAGTGTTTGTGTCCAACCACCTACCGACCAGTGAAGGCCAGCTCCTCTCCCAGTTCATGCTGCGCTGGCATCTCTTCATCCTCAGAAAGACCGCCTCCTTTTCCAGCCGTGCCGTTCATCTGGCCCAGCTCGTTCAAGGAAAACACAGACTTTCTGCAGAAAAAAAACACACAAATTACATCTGAGAGTTGACAGGATCTTTATAGTGGTGGCAAACTTTGATTGCTGCAGACAGGAGGGTGTGATTACACCCATCATTAAGATCTTATCTCCTGCTTTCATTCAAGGCACAATCTATTTTGCCGCTAAGTCTGTATCATGGATGACAAAGCAGCTTTGGTTGACATTGCGAGTGGTTGTAGAGGCAGTTTAGCACGGCTCCTTGAGCTTAGAAAAACACAAACCTTTTGTCAGCTGTGGGGACTTTCTTTGGAGGCTCAATGCGGATTTTGGGGTCCCATTCTCCAGGTGGAAGCACAATCACTTCATCCAGAAACTCATCTATGCCGGCTATCAGGTCCTCCCGATCTCTGGCTTTGTAGGCAACATCACTGAAAAGCTTGATGGGGAGGAGAGAGGAAACTAGAAGGGTTTACGCATTCACTTTGTAAGATGTCCAAACCAAACCAAAAAAGTCACAGTGAAAGTTTTATGAAACTTGTAGGCTGCTTGAACCCAGTTTATGTTAAAATTATGACAATAACATATTAGATGTAGATGCGAGTTATTAAAAAAATACAATCTGATACGATTTTGTCTGCAAAACCGATTAAACATCAGAGATTCATCTGAAAGTTAAAGGACAGCAGAACAACCTGCTGTGTAAACCAGGGACAAAATCCCTGTGATGTTTTACAGTAATCATATTATTATTCTCAAGTTTCAATGGTTTTGCATTAATAAGTGGTGTCTAATTACCAACACCCCAATTTCATCCTCATGAAATGAGTTTCCTTACATAAAATAAAAATTTTTTCAAAACATGCTATTTATGTTCCCAAACCTGAAAAACCCAGTTTGTTGTCATCCTGCAGTCTGCTGTTACAGCTTCAGTACGCAATTTTTATATATTTTTTTTCTTTACATATTTGTTAAATCTGTCACCATGTCATGAATGATAATAAGACAGCTAATCTGTGAAAAAAACAAACAAAAACAAAAAACTCCAGCTCCTCTGTCTTCTCCCAGTGCTAACTAGAAACAACCAGTCGTACTGGAGGTGGATCTCCTCCGCATCCTCTCTGAACTGTTACTGCCCTCTGAAGAAATGCCCCGCTCCCAACCAAAAACACCCAATCAGAGCCAGGAGGCGGGTCTTAGCGCTGTCAATCACCTTCCATGTGGCGCTGCTCATCCCCTTTGCTCTCTGTTATGATACAGTTAGCAGAGCCTGTTGTGAATGCTCAGTCTAGTTAGCATTGCCACTGATGACAGCGGATAAAAGGTTTTCTTGTAATAGTAAGTTGTTTCTCCGCCATTGTCACATTTAGTAGCAAGTACATGAGAATGACTGGCAGCAGTAAGCCCCGCCTCCTGGCTCTGATTGGTTGGTTCTTCAGACCGCAGTAACAGCTCAGAGAGGAGGTGGAGGACATCCATCTTTTCACAGGTTATATGTCTCATATTATACTGACACAACATGGTAATAGTTTTAACAAATATGTAAAAAAAAAAATTTTCATAAAGTTACATACAGTTTTGAAATATGAAATGGGTTTAAGATTAATGGTACATTTTATGGAAATAATGCCAAAGCAAAAGCTCAATATTTAAAGACAACAACATTACTAATTTTCCAAGCCTCACAATGAGGCTTCTGGTCAAACCATCTAATTGATGCCAACCAATCAGGAAAAGGAAAATACTGCACATACAGCTTTTAGCAGCAGCTCACTGTCTCTTCTGAAAATAATAACAGATTTCCTCAGACAATGTCACTGTCAGCACAGCTCCGCCTAACAAAGACGGGATGCCACAGAGGCATTTTTTCACACAGTGACAGACACTTACATCATCCACCATTAGGGTCGCTATAGCCCTGCCGATCTCATTATAAGACTTGGTTTTTCCTTGGGGACCCAACAGAATAAACAGGAATCTGCAGACAGGAAAACACATGTAAGGGACCTGCTGGCAGCTCAGACGTCCACTGCAGAGGCTGGAGAGGAGGACGAGTGGCGCTGTCTCACCTGGTGGGAACTGGCACTTCTGTCAGCCCCCCGAGCGTCGTGGCCTGAGCCAGACGGACGAAGGCGACGAAGGGTTTGTTCAGGAAGTCCACTTCACCCACTAACACGTTGGATGCCTCGGCGTCTCTGGGGATTTTCTTCATGAATTTGTTTTTTAGCTGCGGCAGAAAAGGAAGGAGAAAGTAGGAGTATGTTGAGATGTAACTGTCAGGTGGCAGCAATGTGACCTGTGTTTCTAAAGTTAACATATGTATGGTCATATATTTATGACTGAATCTGCATTATAGCCTTATTTGTTAACAGTGCCTTCCAAACGTATTCACACACCTAGGCCTGTCACAATAGCAACATTTTCTCGATGATAAATTGTTCCAACAATTGTTGCGATAAAAGATCATGTTGTTGTTTTGAGAAAAATTTCAAGTGTTTATTGATAAGTGCATAATAATGCAAGTTCACACTCTCAAAGATCAATAAATCGTAACTGTGTAAAGAACACTTAAAATTGGAACTGGATGACATTTTAAATATCCTAAATAAAAGACGACAACCAAAAGCAATAAACAAAATGGGAGAAGAAAACCAAAAATACGAATCATCCAAATGTTTTGATTCATTGTGTGATTAACTGATTAATTGCTTATTGCGACAGGCTTACACACACCTCGGCATTCCTCACTTTACAGTCATTTCTCACTTTTTATCAAGATTTTACATTATGAACCAACAAGACTTGGTGCATAATTATGGAATAAAAGAAAAGTGATGCATGTATATATTTTTAAAAAATCAAATGAGTGGCACACATTTGTACTCTGTCCCACTTAAATAAATAGAGTTAATATGTTACAAGTAGTCAAAATGCATCTATCCAAACATTTATCATTTATCATGACTTTTCAAAGTGCTATTAAAAACCTTTTGAAAACAGTGTCGTTGTTATTCCACTTCACAGTGGTTTACAGAACCGATGACAGAAAGTAACTGGAGGATGATGGCGTGGCATGTTTCAGACTTATTCATGAGTGATTTTAATTGTGTCTCTTATTTAATAGAAACGTCGCAATTTCAAAATGGTGGAGGTTTTTTTTGTAATGGAAACGCAACTACAGAGAAACATCAAGGCACCTGAACACTTTTGTCAGCTCTGCAGGTCATGCCTTTTATGTCATGTCATGGTTGTTTAGATTGTCATCAACTTTTGTTTTTAATGCTGCTGCAGTTACCAGATCTCTCAATAACAACCCAACAGTAACAACCTTTTATCAGTCGCTTATTTTCGTGGACGTTCTCTACATTCAGCAGTGACAAACTACCATCCTGTGTGGCTTTCTGAGCCAAAAGACCCCTGAGAACAAATGAATGAGGTTAAACAATTATGGCCGAAACAGCTGTGACGGGGCAAGCCGTGCCTGACCAGGCTGACCTGCCTGGCCGCGAGTCAAGGTGCGGCAGGAAATCGGGCAAAGGCTCAATAACCGGGAAGCTTTTGCCAATAATCCACAGCCTCAATCTGTGACTACATGTGAGCACTGGGCACGCGGACCGGACAATGAGATCCGTGGTCCTCCCCGCTCCGGCTCGATATTAATGCTGACAGTATAACGCAGACACACAAACACACAATAACAGGAAAAAAAATCACTTGTCCATTGTTGCATGTGACCGACTGTACGACTGTAACTCCAGTTTAAACACTGGTCGCAGGAATCCTTGCTCCTGTGGCTGCGCTAACAAAGACCGCTCATAACCCGTATCATACTCTCTGAAACAAATCCTCATTCAGTTTTTTTTTTTTCTACTTCATCCCTCCCAGAGAGCGACACCTAATCATGACCTGTCTATTTCAAAGCTCAGCAGCCTGATCCCCACAACAACAGCACGCCCCCGCAACTGCCCCAGCATGTGTCACTGGGTTTAAATCGCATTACTGAATCGGTTCTGTGTGTGTGTGTGCACACTTTCTATCCTGCTTTTTACAACAATTAGAATGAAAGAGGAATTGTCAATGAGGCAACTGAGACAAGAGACGGGTGATTTCTCCTGTACTACAGAGCAGCAAATTGAGTATGGCCTGTAAGCTAACAAAAAATTAGACCAATTAAGAAATATAAACTCTAAATGTTGTCGGTAGATATCAGGATTTAGTGATTGGATTTCTACACAATGAGTGGTTGGTCTGTGAAGTCACAGTTGGAACCCACCTGGTCTGTGCTGGGAGTGTCTGCAATGTCGTTCATACTTCTGCTCTGAGCGTGACCTGGAAGGGAAAAACACTCACTGAAACTCAAGTCTACATCAGGTTTCCCATTGTGTTATATAATGCTTAAGATAATTGCTTGGTTTACAGTAATACAGTCTATTAAGGAAACATTTTAACACTGAGGACACACTATGTGTTCTACAATTGTAAGCTAGATGTAACAAGATGCCCACATTTCAGAATGTTGCCCTTTTGTCCCATCAGTTAACAGAATATAACTGATGTATAATGTTTATGATTTATAATGTTTTCAGTGAGAGGTTGACCATCGTGTTCTTTTTCATCAGCAGCATTTTGCTTTTGGATCTCTTCCTGTTCTGCTGTGCTTTAGATGTTGTTCTGCATGACATGTATACACATTTATTAACAGTAATGGCATATTCCTGAAATGTTTTAAAGATTAATTCATAGTCCACTGGTAAGCGTGGAGTGTGAATGAAAGCAAATTAAATTAGGGAGAACAGGTATCTGTGTTTCTTTATTTACTCCCTTTTTACAAGAATCTTCTTGTGAATTTTGTATTTTTGGTGTATTTCACTCCGAGTCTAGACACTGTAGTTGAAATTGAACATTTTTTCATGCTTTAGGACTTAGAAAAAAAAGTCAAACAAAAGCTGATCGTAGGAAAACAGCACTCACGTAGGCGCCCGTAGTTAGCAGCTTGCTGCTTAACTCGTAGATCTTCTGTGGATCGGTTAAAGTTTGGCCCTTGACCCTGACCTGGACCAGGACCCATTCCACCTCGGGGCGGTACGCTCCGACCTGACAGCGGCGGGGAAGCAGACACAGAGGCAAACAGAAGCTAAATAGCTGAAGGTGATGTTGTCTGATTTACTGAGCAGCATGTGCTTTGCCCTGATGAGATGGGGAAATGTTACAGTGATAATTAACTCATCAAACATTAATGTGTCCCCTGTGGAGGATATGAGCCCTGCTGGCTGCTGGAGAGCACAGACCCATTTAACAAGCACGATAAACATATGCAGAGTGAATTTCTGCTCAAAACGTCATGCAGGGTTTTTGCAGGTTTCACCAAATCAAGTTTAAGACTTTTAAAGACCTTTTTCAGACAATTTAAGACGGACAAATAAAATGCAAGGGAACCAAAATTGAAACATCTGGAGTCTTTTTGGGACTCTTGGAAACAGCTTTGTGCTCCTCAATGGCATTTCGCTCTCTAGCTAACTAGCCAGCTTTGTGACTCAAGTAGTAAAAGTTACCAGTAGTAAGATGCTAATACTTGCTTTCTAGCTGGTAACAAGCTAGCAGTATTTGGGTGCTGGAATGAAACTTTTAGCAGCTTGTTACCGGTAGCCTGAACTGCCTTGAGCCACAAAATGTGACTCAAGATGAAGATGACTGCGCACGACTCAAACTTTTGCCTGATAAAAACTAAAGCTAATTAAAAGTAAAGGTAAATTTATTTATATAGCACATTTCCAGCAACAAGACAATACAAAAATACTTACATAAAATATATGAGATTAGATAGCCCTGCCACGACAAAATTTAAGACTGTATTTAAGAATATATACTGTGACTAGTATATTTACATTTTAAATGAATTTAGGACATTAATTTTAGGTAAATTAATTCAAGACCTTTTAAAGATGAGCAGACACCGTCTCTAGTTACTGTTGGTGACAGAACTGAACAAACACATTACTTAGGGGGGAAGAAAAATCACTATTTCAGTGTTAACTCAAAAGCTGGCATTATGGCCAGAAATGGTGTGTTGTTAATCATGATAATAAGAACAAATACACTAAAATATATTTTTGTGTATTTTAGTCATCTTGAGTAGCTTATTTAGCTTATATTAGCTTTAATAATGAGCTTAATTTTGGTGAAGATAACCTAATTAGCATATATGGGGTAGAACATTACCCTGTGTAACGTTAAGGTTTAGTCAGGCCTTGCTGAGTCCGACTGCAGTTTTTGGTACCAGTAGGAACACTCACTTGCAGAGGAGCCGGACTTGCCCATGTCAGCCAGTGAGCGGTGAATCGGCTTCTTGGTCTGATGTCGGTGTTTCCTCAAAAGCACAAAGCTGATCTTCTCCCTGAGCTCAGGCGATAACATGCCCTCTTCTATCTGTCTCTCAATTACGTCATCTGCACAGACACAGGAGTTCAGTTCCCATGAGATAAATGGCTTTTACTCAGACATACATAGTCTTGATGGTGAAGGAATTAATCAATGTTCCGAGCAGAAAAACATCGGCTGATTTCTCTCCTTGAGACTGAATGCTGCTTCAGAAAAACAGAATGCATGTGAAACGTGACACTCCATCAAAGCTCACCACCACAAAAAGGTGTTTTCTCTTAAAAAAAATATTTCTAGCTATCAGAAAAGAGAAGAACTCAATTAAAAAGTCATTACTAGTTTTGGTGGATTAAAAGAAAGGCTTTGTCAAAGACAAACTGATGTCATAGAAAGAAAAACTTTTAAGATAATATTAATAACTTGATTACTAGGATTAGGTGCTCTACTATCAGCAAGTCTGCAGCTGCCATTTATGCCCAAACCACTTGGTTGGTAAATGAGGTACTGAGACTGGGCCACGCTCTCAGAAAAAGCTTCTTTTATTTGCTGCTGCCAGAAGCAGTTGCTAGAATTGATTAGTTTAAGCTCCACATCCTTTTACCACACTTTAAAAAAATTTGTACTGACAGCTGGAGGGCAGGCCCCAAATCAAGTTCTGCTTAAGCCCACAAATGACGTTGGGCCGGCCCTGTTGGAAGAGCTGAAATAGATTATTTTTATCCTACAACTTAGCAATATTTAGTTATTCTAACTTCAAGTGCTCTTTTTGATAATATTTGTTTGACATATTACTTTTACAGCCATATTGTGCCATTTTATGGCACATAACTAAATAAAAAAAATACTGTTATAGCTACTGGAAAGTAACCTGTTTACTGACAAGCTCCACTAACTAGATTTGGTTAGGACAGAAAACACTTCCTTTTAGGCAAGACTGAGAATCTTTTCAGACAAGTTACACAAAGTACGCATAATAAATATTATAAAGAAACATTTGAATTTGTTTGGCTACGAAACAACAAACAAACAACGAAACATTGATATACCAATTCATCAAACAATAACAGACCACAAGGGATTGATATAGATATATATAAGTATATATATTTTGGGGATTTTGTCCCATCTTTCAGGGAGACGTCTCACCAACTATCTGAGGCAACGAGTAGCCGTCCAGGTCCAGCAGCACCGTCCCTGTTTGGAGACAAGTCCTGAGCTCAAAAAGACTGTGCAGGGACAGCGTGGACACGTGGGGTTTACTCCATCTCTCGCCTCCCTCCTCCACCTTTTCCTCAAACTTCACCCACCTGAAGATATAAAAGTATCAAAAGAAAAAGTGAATCAGCAAAGGACAAAATGTTAAAACTCACTGAGGTTTTCAACAAGTGCTGTTTGGGTTCCCTCTGCTCAGCAGGCATCGGTCCACTGGAAGGGCAGCTTGGGTGACCTCAGTTCATTCTTCAAGCTTCTTGGATATTTTGCTCTGCCAAAGCGGTTTTACACAGGTGGAAATTTATCGTATCGTTTATCATTTATCATGATAAGAATTTTCATTTATTATTGTCAAGATAAATTCCAATTTACAATGTTCCCTTTTATCCCCACTGTTTGTGTAAATAAATATCAATACATTTGAAAATATGATTAGATGCAGTTGCTGTGTGCAGATTAGTGATATAAATCAAACCCTTTTATGTAATTGGTGTCATAAAGAGGTACTTTACAAATTGGTATGTTTTTCAGGAGCAGCATTTTCGTTTGTGGGCTTTGATTGCTGTGTGATGCAGTGATAGAGATACAGTGACCTAATAAAGGAATAATAAATAATTCTTAGTGTCAAGTTTATCACTTTCAATACTACCAATCAATCAAGCCAGTTTATTTGATTGACACAGCAGTTCAGAGTGCTTTACATCGTGAAAACACAGAAAACATCAGCAACATGTCACACAGTTATGATAACCAAGACATTACATTTAGTCAAGAGTCGTAATTAGAATCATCAACATGTTGGTCACTGTTCCATTGTTCAAAAGCAACTCTGAGCAGATGGATTTTCTTTTCATGCTACATCTTTGTGTGACAAGACATTAGCTAGACTTGTTCTGTGGAGATTTTTAAAGCTAACTTAGAGACTGTTCACTGTGTCTCCTGCGTCTTTATCCTGTACTTACAGTTTTATTTATTTTATTGAAGCTTTCTTTTTCTTTTATTTGTTTTATTATGGTTTTCATCTCCTTGCATCGGTTCAGCACTTTGTTCGAAAGCATTCTATAAATAAAGTGATTTTTATTATTATGAGAGGGATGTCCTTTATGAACCGAAACATGCTACTGTAATGTATGTAAATAGAGTATTTGTGACAATCAGTTGGATTCATCAGTCTCCTCAACATAAACAAATACTGTGTGTGGGGGTGGGGGTGTGTGGGGGTGTGCATGTGTGTGTGTTTGTAATACCTTGTGGGGACCATTTTCCTGACACATACTATGTTGTGGGGACCCACTGCTTCTTGTGGGGACCGAAGCCTGGTCCCCACAAGGGGAAATGTTTTTGGGTCAGGGGTCAGATTTAGGACTAAGGTGTGAATTGAGTTTTGTTTAGGGTTAGGGTTAGGATGAGGGGTGTTAGGATGGCCCTTAGCGGCAGGTTTAAAGAGGAGTCTTGAGGCAGAAATAGTGCAACCAACCAGGTGTTTTAATCGCCAACATTTAACAAAATAGACAATCCTGCTTACATGGTCATGGGTCTCAGCAGCAACCACACCTATATGCCTCTCATGTGGCCAACATGCAGGCTTTTGTAATCCCGGGCTGCACCAATTAACACACCCACCAAGAGGCAGGGTAGGACAAAACACATAAACACCAAACAAACCTAACAAAACAATCAAATCTCTAACATAATATTAGCAAAAACTATTTTTAAACAACCATTTCAATTCTAAAAATACATTTCTACAAACACAAGTTCAATCATTAAACTTCTAAAAAATGCAGTGCTCTATCGCTCCCCCTCCCTTCCATCTACATGGTCTCATCTGGAACCTTTATAAGGTGCTCAGGCCCCCGGGGAATCTTTTAGCCTGAACACCCTATGGAGAGGAAGAGAGAGGTAAGATACATCCACACAAACATTTCAACCAATTACAATACTTATATCTATTTATTTGTTTTATGTTCACAGGACACCACCAGTTCCCGCTGAGATGCCACTGCACAAACACCAACAATAAAACACTTAAATCTATATCTGTCTCTTTTAATCATTCACCATTTATTTAAAGTGTTTTCCTGCCAAGTAAGGAAGACCTTCATTACAAGGGGTAAGGTTTAGGCTGTAGAAATGAATGGGAATCAATGGAAAGTCCCCACAAAGATAGTCACGCAAACATGTGTGTGTGAGTGATGTGTGTTTTGGGCGTGGACGCACACCTGGCCGACTCCTTCCATTCCAGCTCGTCACCTTCTCGCTGCAAAGTATCCATCTCTGTGAAGAGCGTTGGTGTGGGCATGTCGTCGTCTTCACTCAGGATGTAGCGTAGCCGCTCTGCTGCTGGAGACACTGCGTCTCAGAAAATAACTTAAGACGTTAAAAACAATAAAAGGCAGAAAGCAATCATTTGTTCTACAGAGCTTAGTATGCTTATAGAAAGCTTTAGTAGCTCATTAGGATTGAATTGTTTGCAATTGAATTTGAATCTGTGTACATGATTAGGTAGATTTGATTGTTTGATATTGTACGTAACAACGTAAATTGTTGTTAATTGGTGCTTTATAAATAAACTGAATTACGTTGAATTAAAGGGTTGCAGGAGGGCATCTGCAAGGCAGCCATGAACCAGCATGTCCTACTGTTATACAAACATTCTGCTGGAAATAATCTGACAGTGGAATAATGTTATCAACGCAGTGAATTATTCTGTATCGAGGACATATTTAAGCGATTAACCTTTCATGATGCTACATAGCTACATTCATCTGATACTGTTTAGAAAAGGTTTACATTTTACATAGAAGAAATGTAGAATTATTTTTCTAGATTGAATTGTAGTCAGTGCTTCACTTGCAGGGAAGTTTTTAATGCATCATAAATAGTTCATGCCTAACTTTGTTCGTTGCGTTTAAGGTCCTGCAGAAAAGAGAACAACTGAAGGTTGTTTCATGCTCACAGAGCCCTATGTCCAACTTAAGCTAATTCTAACAAAGATGTAATTACCTCTTTTCTTTCTCATTCAGGCTTTGAAGATCATGAACTTTTTTTAATTTATTTATTTCTATTGTTTTTGTTTTTTGTGCACTTACAATTACATGATTGAGATCATCAGATAATTTTTAAGATCAGAGATAACGTGAGAAAACACAACAGGCAGTTTTCAAATGATGATTTCAGTTATGAAGTGAAATTATAAGAAATTTGCTTACAGATATTTCTAATATTTACCAGAAAAAAACTCAGAAATTCTGAGATTAATCTCAGAAATAGTCTAGGAAAAACAAGAAAATTTCTGAGTTTGAAAAGTAAAAAAAAAAAAGAAAAAACATTTCAAAGTTTTTTATTTATTTATGATGCTCTGTAAACTGTAATCTGGCCCTGGCAGCATTCACCTACAGACCGTAATAACTTTTCAAGACTTTTAATCGTTGATGGATCATTAGCATTGAATAACTTTACGTACAACTAGAAACTGTAAATCATTTCGTATGACGTTATTTAAAAATATGAACTGAAATTGAATAAAAAGAATCCAATGGACAAAAACTAAACGTTGTTTAGTTTGTTTGCAATTACAGGTTTCATCTATTCAGAGGAAGACACATAGCCTGAGAAAATACTAATAATTCACCATTTTTAATGGTTGTTTTGTGTATTTATGTCATTTTTGTACGACAGGCAGAACATTTTAAAACGCTGCCGCTTGCATCGGGTTTGTCTGATCAAGTACCTCTGCTGTGTTACCACTTATTGCACCACATGCATTTTGAAAATCGCTAAATAAAACCCCTCAATTCACCAACACTCCTACCCCCAAGTATTTGAAAGCGATCTGCTGCCGTGTTTATGACAAAAGAATTAGCAATCCCTCTCAGGCTGTGTCTCAGCCTCCTGCTGCTTACTGTAAAATGCCCAGAAGGGAGTTAAATCATATCAAAAGCAAGACAAAAAGCCCTTCTTTAATTAAAATGAAAACTTCACCAAATGCCAGCTGAGCTCAGTAAACACACTGAGCTGCTGCTGCAGGTAAATAATGGGAAGAAACACACAGGTTGGTGACAAATGAGAAATAAATTCAATAAATCAGTGGACATCATATGTTTGTTACGGAAGAGATAAAACTATCACAAACACTAAACAGGACATTTTTTATTGCAGTTAAGCTACATGTGGCTCAAATAAACGACATGCCAGAAATGAGTTCAGTATGATCAGAGTTATTATGACTAAGACATCTCTAATTCATTAACAATCTCATTGATACTAGCTCAACTAATCCATATTAGCTTTTTGTAGAAACAGTATTAAGTTGTCTAAATAAAAACATAATGATATATATTTATATAATTGTGGCTGGTCATTTAGGCAGCACAGTATCGCCATCACCATGTCTTATTGTCCTTAGAGAGTCTCTGGTAAACTCAGTGCACCAGTATGAAGATCATCCACTCAGGTTTCTAACTGTGCAACAAATGTTTTCAATGCGCCCAGAGCGCCAAAATCTTTCTGGTGGCTTCCTTTGCTGCTTGTTGGATCAGAAGTATCATAAGTATATTTTAAGAAATACGGTCATATTCAATAAGTTACAATATGTCCTGATGAGCCTTGTTTGTCGGATTAAAAGTACCTTTTGAAAACAACAACCTTTAAGCAGCTATTAATCATATTTTTCATTGTTAAGTCCACTCCCATCCAGAGCAAGAAATGGGCAACAGGGGGAAGGAAAAACTGTATTTTAACAGGAAGAACCTGAGTCAGTATGACTGAGTGTCTTCCATGATCTACTAGAAGAAGAGAAGACACTGAACAGAAAAGCACAGAGGCAAGGAGCACACAATCCTAATGCCACAACTACTTTTAGAGTGGCTCTGTGTGAGGGTGCATTCAGCTCTGTTTAGTCTGGTTTAATCAAACTCTAGTTCGGTTGGTTTGGTTTTCAGGTGTGAATGCTCAACTTAACTCAAATGCGGACCAAAAAAGCAAAGTCTGGTCCACTTAAAAACTTCGGCCTCGGTTTGGTAGATGTGAACTCTGGTGTGGCATGCGGACCGGAGACTGCTCCAAAAGCAGGAGGCGGACTATAGTGCAAGGCATTCTGGGTACATAAAACCAAAACAAACGTGGGAGTCTAGCGCTACAAGGAGAAACAGCTCGTCTCTTTCACCAGAGACATTTTACCACTACTAAAATCTGATGCTACACAATTTTTGTTTACATTTTGTGAAGAAGAAAGTTGCATTCAGTGTCCTCTTCAGAGGTCTTTATGTTGTATTCCTCAGTAGTTCCTGGTGCAGCACCGAGGAGGTGAACAGGTTTGTCAATTAGTGTGGATTGTTTGACACAGTACAGTCTAGGTTACACTCTACAAAATATGGCCTTTGGAACACGAAATTGCTTGAAGGGTCAGATGGAGGTATAAACAGACTTTACCCTGATATAACCAGTTCTGCTTCTTGTGTCTGAGCAAGGGAACATATTACATGCACAATGTAGCTGTTTGTTGACAGATCAACCAGTAATACTTATTTTTACAGCTGCTTGAAAACAAAATTAAAGATTTCCATCTTCCCTGAATGGAAGTCTACAGCAAGAGTGAGTCAGCTGTGAGTCTAGTGACATTTTAAGGATTTTGGAGATGTTTTAGCATCCTGTGGCCTGCAGTCTGGATGAACCGTCTTTGTAACTCTGATCAGCTTTGTTGTGAGGGCTGTTTGTTGTGATTGCTCTTACTTGTGCGGTTGATGTCTTGGAGACTCTGCTCAGCTGAGTCCATAAGTCCTTCCTCAATGTCTATGTCTCTGTAGCGGTCATGGTCGTGGTGTCTGTTGTGGCCGTAGTGTCTGTCCCGCTCCATGTCCTGAGCCTCTCGACTCGAACGCCGTCGCCTCCGTTTGCGGCGTAACCCATGCGATACGGGGACGCCGATGTAGACGGATTGATGGTCTGTGGAGGAATACGGCTCGTTGATTAGAATCTGACACTGTGCTAGAAAAATAAAGTAACAACTTACCAGTGTTTTCACTTGGCTAAATGTTTAAGAGCAGTCATGTTTCACGTACACTGTAACTGCAAAATTGCAAACTGTTTTATAAAGCACAGCTGTTTAAAAAATGGTCACACTGAATAAAGGAAATGATTTGATTATCAATTAACCATAACCATATGTTAATTGGTTAATTAACATATGGTTAATTAATAATTAATTAACCATATGTTACTTAATAAAAAAAAGATATAGACAGAAACGTGATTTCTAGCTGATAAAAAAAAAAAAAAGCTAGGACACACCAGCGCCTTGGTAAACAGCATTATCACCACTGGGATGTTCATTCCAGAGATCCAGATCTGGGTTTTGACTAGGCTCAGGACCAGTCCTTGGTTGACACATGGGCTTTACAGTTGCTATCATGCACTTTTCTTGTTTCTTATTTTGAGTTCATGCCTAACATGTCCCCCTCTTCAATTCATTCTTATCTCGTCTTCACCAGGACATTATTACATAAATCCAGGCAAACTTTAGTTGTTTCTTTATTCTTTTAGAAAGTAATGTTTCTTTCTCCTTTCTTTCGTCTAATGAATGTTCAACTTCTTCTCTCTTTTTGATGACACATTTAATGTCAAACATAAGAGTCAGCTGTAAGCTTAGTGACGACAGTTTAAGCTTTACAATAGCATCCTACATCCTGCAGAATGAACTGCTGGAACTGAACACGGTGGTTGTTTTTAACATCCCCTACTTGCAGACTGTTTTCCATACAGGCTGATTTGAAATTAGACCTCTCTTAATCTCTTGCGAGGCTCATAAAAGGCAACAATCTTCCTTCTCAAGGCTCTTTGAATCTCATCACTCTGACCTCAACAGTTAGGAGCATACCAAACTACAAGTGTAATGTTTAAATACAGTCAACCTCCTTTAAAATGATGAATAATTATGTTTTCAGTACCTGATGTGATACAGCTGTGTGTGATTCTAGCCAATTTATTGTGCCCTGCAGCATTTTTACTATTTTACAGAAGGTTTTGATTTATTTTAAATGTCCACATGTCCAAATATGTAAAAAAAAAAACAAACAAAAAAAAACAGACATTCGGATGTCGTAATTTTTTTACATGTTATGTTTTGGATGATGTAACCTATATGAGGTTTTCAACATCAGTTTTAGCCTTTATTAGAACTCAACATGGCTCAGTTTCATAACTCACGTAATCCCCGTCGGCATCAAAACTGTGAATGATGCGAGTTAGATTGGCTGCTTCCAATTAGGATGTTGCTATAATACTAATTTCCCAGAGTCCTTCAGGTCGAATGGCAGAACAGCAGGGAGACGCACAGCAATTCAGGATGTTTCGACAACAAAAGGCACATCGGTAATATAAAATACATAACATGTTTCACATTCTGAATCTTGCTCACACCGTCTCAGAACTAAAACTACATTGTCAAATAGCCCATTCAACACAATTTTAACAAACAAACTGGAGGTTTGGACTTCATTTTGTATGTTTGCAGAGGCCTATTTACAAACTCACCATCCTCTTCCTCATAGCGAAGGTCAGACACCCTCATCCCTCTGTCTCCATGGTCCATCCTTACAGGTTGAAAAATACTTTTTTAGACACATGTAGATTTACCCATAGAGCCACAGAATTACATATCTAAGGGTATATCTAAGTATAATTCCATTATTATTTAATGGAAACACCACAATTACAAAAGTTGTTTGACATTAGTAGAATATCGGCAAAGTTTTGTGCACATTTGTAATGGAAATGCAGCTTGTAGTTTTCCAAGTTTCACTTAAACAAAGGACTTAAAGAAGCCTACACCTGTTTAACTTTTTGCTTGCACATCTTTAAGATTATTTGTTTATCCTTTGTTTTCCCAAATAGATTTATTCATTAGAGTACAAAATACATGGTGCAGTACATTAATGAAAAAAATAAAACACAAATCAAAACAAAGAAAAAAAAAACAGAAACAGGAAATGTTGCATTTTAATGAATGAATATGAACTATGTGCTAATAAGATCTTTCTTAAACTCTATAGGAGTTTCAGAATCCAGTCTGTACTGAAAGCTGGAATGTCTTAAGAAAACCTGTACAGGCCCAAAAAACAACATTTAACTTCATAGGCACGTGTTTTTTCAATGATATGTGTGTGTGTTTTGGCATTTCTCACCTTGAATGACCCATTTTTCTAACAAATACTGCAATATAAGAGCCCAGCACTCCTTGTTGTTTTTGGGTTAGGGGTTAGGTTTATGAGTGAATTGAGTTTAGGCTAGATTTAAGGTAAGGGTTAGGGTTAGGCTATAGAAATGAATAAAAAATGAACAGAAGTCAATGCAAAGTATGCATGCGTGTGTGTATGTGTGTGTGAGAGCTCCATATCTGGGACATGACCTCCAGCTGCATGACCACCAGCAGCAGCTCTCGTTCACTGACCTGCTTGCTGCAGCGCTGCCTTGCAGATCAATGGGAAAATAATTAGGAGCGAGGGTAAGTCAATAAAAATGCACATAATTAAAACAAATGCGATGGTAACGTATCGCACGTGCCACCAGTTCACACACTGAGGGCCACCAGCCAGGAATAAGGCCACCATGTTCCTGCTGGTAGCGGTGTCGAGAAAATAAAATCTTTAGTTTCATATAAATGTTCTCTGAACTGTTCTTTTCACTTAGTGTACTGAATATATTCTCAAATTCCCTGGCAGTGAACATGAAGTAAATTCCTGAATTACTACAGATATCTGTACATTCTTTTGATTGGCTTGTTTCCTAGAAGCAAATTTACTTTCGAAATGTCAAATTGCACACTTATATAGTCAATGGAAGTGAAGTGAGTCAATGGAAGTGAAGTGAGTCAAAAAAGGGTTTGCTTCTATTTCAGAAAAAAAAGAATTGCGGCTCAATCAAAACAGGAGGCAAAAGTATCCTCCGTTCAGTCCACTGACTGGCTCCCTGTGTGTAAACACTGCCTCTATGTGTTCATTATAACACATCCAGGAGTGTTCAGGTAGAAAACCACTCCAAAAGATGGACCTCTAGCACTCTGCGAGATAACAAAAGTCACCCAGGGTTACTTCTGAGAAACTACCAGTCTCTCTCTCTCTCACCTCGGCTGGTCTTAAAGGCTGAGAGTCAACCATCAAGGACACTGAATGGCAGGAAAACAAAAAGCAAAAATAGTAAAACCTCTCTGTGGATGAGAGGCTGTTGGAGGAAAGGTTTTGAAAAGAGAACTTTTCTTTTTTCAGATCAGAAGTGAAGTGATGTTATCTACTTGGAAACACAGGTGTAGTGGTGTAATGAACTGAGTCATCATGGCTTTCTACTGATGAAACTAGCAAATATGAATGATAATAAAACATTAAACAGTTTTTTTTTGAGAAAATGATATTGTACCACATAACTTTGAACTGATTGTTCACACAGAGTATAAAAATATACATACAGGCTCAAATGTATACCTTGACCACACTTCTGATTGAATTCTGTCTGGATTTGACCATTCTTCATCATCATCAGCATCAAAGCCAACATTGTAAAAAGACTCAACAATCTGATAAAGAAGGCTGGTTCTGTTCTGGTTCTGCTCTGGTTCTGTTCTGGTTCTGCTCTGGTTCTGTTCTGGTTCTGCTCTGGTTCTGTTCTGGGGACGACTGTGGAACCTCTGTAGATTATGATGCAAAGAAGAATTCTTCATAAATCAAGAAAATTATGGCAACCCTGACCATCGTCGTCACACTATCTTGGGAAAACAAAGTATCTTCAGTCAGAGGGTTCTCCAGATTTGCTGTAATACAGACAGCTACAAGAGATCTTTCCTACCAACAACCATCTCCATCTACAACAATAACTCTTTGAAGAATCTAAATGAATGAGTTACAACATTTGGAATTAATAAATTATTTTTGAATTTGAACTTTTTTGAATTCACTACAGAATTAGAAGAGTTCGTTTAAACTGATTCAATTATGAGTGCACACTTGTTCGTAATCTCTGTCTACAGGTCCAGAGTAATGCAGATATTTCAGGTTAGCCTGCTTCATTTGGAATTTCTACAATCTTAGTTAAAGTTCAAGAATTTGAAGGTAATCTTCCTGCAGCTTTTCATTCACAGCAAGATGCTATCCTGACCATGCCTCACATTTGATTCAGTGCTCTAAGGTTTGAAAGCGTCGCTTTGACTTCTCCATAATTCTCTTTGTTGTAGCAAAGCAGATCAATCTTTCTCTGAGCTTGTCATTGTGTGGAGCTGCATTATTCAGTTAGGGTTGAAATTTGATTTTAGCTTCTCCGATGACACTTTCAAATAAAACTGGGCTCAATGTGAACAGAGGTAAGTTTCAACTCCATGGCAGAATTTGCCTTGATTGTTCATGAAGAAATCGTCCTCTCCTCAAAGGAATCGGGTCTTCCAGACTTCAGCAAAGAGCTGACACATGCTTGTTGTTACATAGACTCACTCAAACGTTTGTAATCTGCAGTTGGTTAGAAATGACTCTGAAACACTTTCCCAACTTTTGTATAAGTACAGATCAAAGGGAAAGCCCAAGGATCTCAGAAAAATTATGAAATAGGTTTTGATAACTTTCCCATTGTTCTGTAACGGCCAGTTCTGTGATGCTAAAAAAATCATTTTTTTATTGGCAACAGGTACGAAAATAGATCTTGGCTTGGCTAAGTTAAATCATATGCTAGGCTCTAGAGGTACAGGCATCTCTTACTATAATTTTTTCCATAAATGTTTGCATATGCCTGTATAGTTGTGAGCGTATGATGATTGCAGAAAACTTCCTTTAAATGTAAACTTCTTCACACAACTCTGACATTTAAAAGTAGTTAAAGTTGTGTATCATGCAACATTTACCCCCATGCCATTGACGTAACACAACTAATTATTTTGATGCACTTCATGAGTATCGGTAAACTTCTAACCGTAACTGTCAGAAAAGGTGAGTTAAATCAAAGATAAGAAGAAAACCATTTAAAATGCGAAAAGATGTGTTTTGCATGCAAACAGTATGAAAAAACATAAACAAAGCCATCAACTTTTATTTTATTTTTTTTTAAAATAAAAAATAATTTATGGATCAAACCAACATTTGTTTCTTTCCTGCTAACAGGCCTGGTTTGAATGCCGTGAGTTAGAGCTGCATGTCTCGTGTTTTGGCTCTGGGATGCTGGAAACGCCACCCTGGAAGGGTGAGAGGTGTGAAGCGGCTGGTGGAGGGAGGTTCTGACCCGGCAGAGCTCCGCCTGAGCTGCTGCTGTGGAGGGTTGAAGCTCTGGCTTCCTGCCTCTGTAATTAGTGCTGTCACATCAGTGTCCTTCACACCCAGTGGGCAGCTGGAGTGAGCGCTGCAGGCCACCCCACCATCAGAAGCTGATCGATGGGCTCGCCCTGCCTCCATATGGAAATAATCCCTACTGGTGTATGAATGAGAGCACGAGACCTTGCTGTCATGTGCCCTGCCAGCATGGAGGTATTCCCAAACATCCGCACCAGGCACAACAGGTTAATTTGTCGAATAATTGAGGCTTTTACACTTTGGAGAAATCTGTTAGAAAGATCAGCGTGGTGTTTTACACTTTTAACCTCTTCTAAAAGCTATCAGGGAAACTGAAATTACAACAAAACTTGATAATTGTTAGAGAACGCTTTCAGTGACGTAACTTCACCTGAACCTTCACAAAGTTTAATGGCTCATACACAACAGTCTGTCAAAGATTATGTGTGAGGATGAAAGAAATGATTGCATTAGCTTTACTATTAGCATTTCAAACCCCTTAGCAACATGTTTTAGCATAATTTGGAGACAAATGTTACCTAAAGATCATGATTAGAATTTGACTAAATATATTTATTATCTTATTCTTATTCATCCAGTGTGGTGTCCAGCAGAGAAAGTTAAGCCTGATGTGTTTTTACATGAGTTAAATCATAAAGATATAGGCTACATTATATTAGCTTGGTAAGTAAGCGTTGCCCACTAAAAGTGTTAGCTTAAACTGCTAACAGTTTAAGAAGGTTTTTGAGTTGAAACAATTATTTATAACTTTATATTTCAACTATTATTGAGACGTTAATAATAGACGTCTCAATAAGATAGCAGTGAATTTGTTGAAAAGTGGAGAAATTCTCTCAGTTGAACAGCTAGGTTCTCTATTTTAGTTAACTTAATAGATTTAAAGTAACTCAAAAATAAAACTTATACCACTGGTATACTGGGGCTTATTAAAAAATAATACATGCTGAGATTTTTACAAAGAAAAATGTTCAATTTGTATTCTCTCAACTCAACAATGTACATGTGACGATGCTAAAGTTAGGCTAGCTGATATTGCAGACGAAGTTGCTGGTGAAATTCGTCAGCTGATTTCACCAGAGAGTCTGACTGTGAGTTTGCTGGGTTAATTTCAGATAAAACCAGGACGCGCACCGGAAGGCATCGTTAGCTTGTTGCAAAGTCTAAATGTTTACTTCACTACATGGACAGACAGAGAAGTTTCAACCGATCCAGCGGCTCTATAAGGCGAGCGGCCTAATGTTGTCTTGTGAAAATGTGGTTGTTAAATACCAGCATCATTTTGCATCCTATCGATGTAAATATTTTTAGTTTGAGTAGTTTCAAATTCCAGGGGAAAAAAAGTTAAAACAGTGGGTGCGTCCGATGTTTAAAGGTAAGGGAAGTGATAAGTACAAAACAAACGTTAGAAAGAAAAACTGAACTAGTTCTTTAAATTTGTTTCCAGGTTTAACTAAGTTTGTAAAAGAGGTAGAAGTCAAGTGCTACTTTAAAGAACTTTAGATCTGATCTGAGTTTATAAAACATCTGATTAGTTATGTATGAACTCTTTCTCCTCTGATGTATAATTATAATATTGGGAATTAATGGCATATGGTTGTCTGACTTGATCCCAAAACAGTTTTTATTGGTTCTTTTTATGAATGGACATCTTGTTAAAACTTTTGTATTTTTGGTTAAGAGTCTCTTAGCAGTTAAAACCTTAATAGGAATCTCACCAAATAAAGAGTGAGTGAGCTGATTTATCATTTCTATTGGCTATTCATTTTCATTCAAGAACATTAATATCATTTGTGTGTTCCTGTGAGCGGCTGCTTAAAGAATATTATCCCTACCTGTGTCAAACTGATCAGTGTGCCAAAAGTGATGCTAGAAGAATTTAGATTTTCTTTAGCGTTATTCTCCAAGAGCCTGAATCCAAACTGGAAACCCTTTCTGAATAAACAAACTAAGAAAACGACACTCTGTCACTGAGGGAAACAGAACCAACTGAAAATAATAAAGTTGTTTGGAATAAGTGTCAGCCTACCTTGTTTAGTTGTTAGCCTGAGTGACAGAGAGGAGAAGCGACGTTTGATGTTCATTGAGTCGCAGCAGTGAAAACATGCCAGTAGAGCTCCAGCAAACTATTGAGTGGAATAAAGTCGGCACAGAGGAGCAGCCCTTTCTGTCAGCGCGTGCCTCTGTGCCTGGCTATCATGAGGTCAATAATAGGCAAGCCGGCGCAGAGCTGAGAGCTGTAGGCAGGACGCTGTTTCAGTCGACAGCCGCAGATAGCAAATCTCTCACCATGCTGCACTGGCAGGTCAATACACACGGGACTGTGCTGCCTTGATCTTTTAGAGAATTAAAAGATTCTCTAGAAGAGAAGAATATTATCCCTACCTGTGTCTTCTAGAGAAGATTCTCTTCTCTAGAAGAGAATCTTTAAAAGAATCACCGGGAGACAGAGACTAGACTAGAAACAAGCACAAAAAACAAAGGACAGTTCTAAAGTTTTATGTAGCATGAAACCCCAGAATGTGCTGTGTTTTTTTTGTTGTGTGTGTGTGTTTTTTTTTTTGGTTCGTTTTTTTATAGAACCCAGGGCAACATGTAAATGAGTACATTTCTGTCAGGCTTTGAAATTCAATACTTGTTAAAGGGGTTATGTAATGTAGAATTGACTCTTCATTAGCTTCAAATTGTGCTAGAATGTTATTCATTAATCAAAAACACACCTGGAGTTCTGACTTGATTTCTTCATGTTTGAGAAATCCTCTTATCTCCCGTGGCAACCATTCAGCTATGCAAAATGCCTGGGAGAACCGAGCGCCACCTTCGAGGCGCAGCTCCTCCTCGGTGCTGGCAGTTTCCGCGGCTCCCGCACTCGGCTCCTTCAGACTACCCAGCAGCAATTAGCAAACACCTGGTGGAACTGTGCATCACCTGAGTTCATTATAAGAGCTACTTCTCAGAGCAAAGCTGGTAAAAACATTGTTAAAGAGTTAATAAAGGAGGCATGTTGTGATGACTTCCAGAAGCCGGAGTTTAAGAAACAGTAGGAGCTTCTTAAAGAGACAGAGGCCCAATTTCAAGTTGTTGCATCACAAAGTCAAACTTCTTTTAAGTCATATTTTATACAGCATTTTTATACAAACCGAAGTAACAAAGTTACTTGGATGTGCTACAAAGTGGAACTATGTGCCCGGAAAACACTTAATACTGCCTATTATAGATCTACGGCTACCTCCACACAGCAGCAAATCCAAGTTTGTTGCCCATATGTGACCCATGTCAGACTTGTTCATGCCAGCCTGAATGGCACAATTATGATCTTTTCACTCAAAATAAAACTTATTTTGAGTGAAAATAAGTTTTCACTCAAAATAAGTGAGTGAAAACTTATTTTCACTCACTTAAAAAGTGAGTGAAAATAAGTTTCACTTATTTTCACCGCCACTGCGGTGAACCGCCACTGCCATGCGGTTCTTAGTGGGAAATGTATCCTATAGTTTTCTGCAGTCAGAACAGTCATGATGCATTGTATCCCATTTTTACGTCAGCCTTCCTGTTACTCCTTGCACTCAGAACCCCTGCAGTTTATTTAGCTCCTAACCTACTCATGCTAATCTACTCATGCTAATAAAGCAGTAAATCCCAGCACTTTACTGCAGGCAAAAAACCATTTAGGATGGAGTCCCGACATGCATAAAAACCCATTTTGTTGTCCAAATAATACATTGAAGCAATGTTGGGCCTTTCAACAATTACATAGCAGTAAATTAATTGAATTTTGTGTAAGTGATCACCCTGCCCATCTCCACTGATCTTCCACTGAGACTGGAGCATAAAGAACCTGAGAGAAAGAACCTGTTAAGTCTGATTGCTGTGGGACCGGAGATCTGAAGATGTGCTGCTATTAAAAGCTCTGAATCTGTGAGGTTTATCAGGGTGATGAGGCATGGAGGCTGGATGTGACCAGAAGCTGCTGTGCAATCATCCAGCACAAGAAATTTGTATCCTTAATGTCCTGAGGGAGAAGCTTATCAAATCTTTCTTTCTTTTTTTTTATTTTTACCCTCCAGCACACGGAGCATTTAGTGTGAAATTGACTGCAGACTGGTTTGTCCCCCCCCCCCACACACACACACCCCAACTAGAGCCAGATATGTGGGGAATTCAAGCCAGGAAGCACACAGGTGTGGATGGCAGTCTGTTTTTTTTGGCCGTGTTACGTTTTGACGTGATGACTCTAGTTAAAGATTTTGTAAAAAAATAAAAATAAAAAAAATGGTGCAATTGCGTCTGAATTAAGACAGCAGATGACACTTTGTTTCAGCCTGGCCATGAGCACCTCCTTCTGATTACTCCACCATGTAACACCATGAGATGGAAGTTCAAGAAGAAACATGCGCTGAACATAAGATGAGCTGGCCCTTTAAAGATGACGCAATGAAATATGAAATAATGATGACGGTCCAATACAAATGGCTGCTTGAAGTCAACATAGTGTTCTGTTGTAAAGCTCAACTTGAAGAGCAATTAGAAATGTAACTAAATCAAAGCATAAAATGCTTATTTCTGAATAAATGATTATTTTATTGTTATTTCTGTTACATATTTAGGACTTTTTTCTTTTAGAAGTTGTGCATTCTGCATGTTATATTCTGCTGTTCATGATAAAATTCTTTCAGTAAATGAAGCTCCTTTTTTTTTTACACTAATAATTCAAATATTTATAAGGAGTTATTGAGAGTTTTAATGTATTCAGAATGTATTGTATTTTAATGTAAGTTCAAAGTGAAACCATTATAAATACACTTTAAATGTCATTGAAATGTGTTACTCAGGCATAAAATAAACACAGAAGTTCAAATATATTTAAAGTAAAATAAGTGCATATAGAGTTTTTCCACTTCAGCACACAATGTACACTTTAAACTGAGATTTAATTGTGTTTAAATTCAACAAAAATTTGGTAGGTACAAAATAAGCGGTTTCAAAATAGCATTCTTAAAATTAATTTTACTGTCATTTCTGAAATATATTTACTATTTTATATTTTAATACATTTATGTATATATTTTTTTCCACCTGGGGTGTCAGAGACTCAGCCACAGATTTGACTCTAAGATTTCCAGATATACAGAACAAGGTGGCCAATTTCTTTATTCCCTCTCTGAAGGATTTATTTCCACTGTCATTTTGTCTACAAACCAAACAGAACCCCCCCCAATGAAAACAGCATGTTTTGATTTTTCACAAGGTGTAAGGGATGTTTATGAAATACGACGTAATGGCACGAACCAAATTACAGATAATTTGCAGTTCATCTGCTCCCTGCAGAGCACGCTGCAGGTTGTTGACGACGTGTGAGTCCCGCAGAGGCAGTTTAGTGTCATTTCGGCCATTTCCAGGGAGTATGGTGGAATTGTGCTCTATTATCTGAGCTCAACACTTGTGCAACATGGATATGAACAGTGAGCCTGCTCCACGACAGATAAAAGAATAGAAAGTCTCTGTTGCTCCTCTTATGACTTGTAACGGCAAAACACATGGCCGCATTGTCTTAATAGCAGGTTATTTTTGACGTTCACACACCCCTGCTCTTGAGGATTTTCCGTTTTAGGCAACAGAAATCATCTGTGTAATTATTCCATCTGCGCGCTCCGTTGATTATCTGAGAGACTGAGGGGGAGCGGGAGGGAGAGAGATTAGAGCAGATGACCTGCAGCTGGAAAAAGAGGCGCATGTGTGTGTTCGTGTGTTGCTTGTTGATTTAATTAAAAAAAAAATCCTAAAACATAGAAAAGAGGAAACAAGATGGAGATTTGGTTCCTGAAATGACTTGGACCAGCCGATCCTGGCAGTAGGAAGTAATTGAACAACCAACACAATCAGGTGCAAAACTTTGGATTTACTGTGAATTTTCCATAATCTGTACATGTCAAACAGTTTATGAAAATTAAACATTCTCAAGTATATACATAACCCTGATCTAACCATCCGTCCCTTTGTGTGACCCGCTTAACCTCTCAGGTTCTTGGGGGCGGGGCTGCAGCCCATCTCAGCATTCATTGGACGAGAAGCAGGGCGCCAGTCCATCGCAGAGCGACGTCAGCTGCGTTTCCAAATGTGCGCAAAAACCTTGCTGATATTTTGCTTTGTTGATATTCGAAAAAACAAAATTTCACCATCGCTGCGTTTCCAGTAAATAAGAAACGCAATTAAAATCACACGTGATTAAGTTTGTTCGTGTGTTAAGTCGTTAAAATCCTCCTCCTCCTACCACTTCCTGTCGTCTACTTTGTCGTTTCAACATGTGTTTATTGTTGAACACATGACGTCACAGGAGGTGAAAAAAGTGTTTCTATTGCAGTTTTTTATTTTTTTGCGAAATAAGCTAATTTACATCCAGTTGAAAAACAACCTCCTCTTAAAACTTATCGAAAAAACGTGAGCTTTTTCAAAATTGCCGTGCCATTAAGCAAATTTATTGTTGAAATTCATTTTTGTGTAATTATATGACCAATGGAAACACAGCTATAGTTATTCATGCATGTGTGTCACTTTGGCTTCTCGGTTCTCTGTCTTTTTCACACTTTGTGCAGGTCTAGAAGCAGACTGCTAGCGTGATTTCTTGTATTCTCCGTATCCTTTCACTTTTAACTTTTTTTCCCACCCATTTCTTTTGACTCTTTCCTTTCCCCTTTGTTTTCAATATCTGTGTCTACTAAGTTCAAAATAACCCAAAGCAATTTCTAATATTTCTTAATGTATATTTCAGGTGGAGCATTATAAACAACGCTGCAATGCTCCACATGTGAAAGTAAAAGTTTTCAATGGGAGTAGAGCGGAATCAAAATCATGTCCATCGTTTGCTTGTCCAAATTTGAGCAAATTTAGCTGATTCTGACGCAGCATCGTGACTGCTGGATTTACTGGCTTTCTATCTCTCCACTGAAAAATTCTTCGCCATGTAGAAATAAAATATCTATTAAAAAAAAACAGGCAGTAAAGATATCAATTTGAAAACAATTGGAGTTGATGTGAATTAGAAAAAAATATCACTATAAATTCAGATTTGTGAAGTCGTCTTATTTGAACGAATTACAACACGTCTGTGTTGTTATGCAGCACTGAGAAAAGAACAGAAGGGATTGAATATCTATTTTTAAGAGATATTCATGTCCTTGAATAGTGAATGTTCAATTCTCAGTGATGAAATAAAACAGAGTGAAATCAGTAGACAAATTCAGCTTTATTGACAAGAACATTAGTGTTTATACAAGGCAGGAGCTGGGAGGAAGCTCAAAATAATGCAACTCATACAAAAAAACTCTGTTCTTTTTTTTGTTGTTTTTCTGGGTCAGGTGGATAATGCCTTTAGCAATTCCTTTAAAGATGGAAGGAATAAAAACATTTTTATTAAAATGAAAAAGCCTCAAGTACAGAGCTTTTTTTTCTTCTTCTTCTTCTTTAAAATGACTTCATATACAGTACAAAACATGCATCCCATGTTATTTCACAAACAGCAGTCTTACAATGTACAGTGATTGCACAAAATTAAATTAAAAATCATTAAAAAAAAAAACATTACACAAACCGTATAAATCCGTCACAGACGCTACAAGCAAGACACACCTGGCTAGTCCTATTCTCATACAACGAAAAGCAACCATTAATTTATTTATACAACCAAAACTGTTTCGTCCTCTGACTACTGGGCTATTTTCAAAATAGCCTGAGGTAAGCTTTAGCACATGAGCCATGGCTCAGTCAAGGCTTAAAAAAATATGAAATGACTGATACAACAAAGGAAATCTCTTTTTTTAAAGAAATTTTGTTTGAAATTTGCTGTAAACAAAGTGCGAAAAGTACTTCTGATCCCTTTAGCCAACCCACTTCCTTTTGATTCAATGGTTCGCGTTCAGACTTTGAGTAGTGCAACACAACCGAAATGAATGTCATCAATTACACAGACAAGAAAATTAAAAAAAGAAAGGCATAAAAACCCCAAAAGGCAAAAAAATAAAAATAAATAAAACAAAAACTAGGCTGAACGGGAGATGAACTCAGTGGTCCCGTTTCTGCCGCCGGCCCACGTCGACCTCGTCCAGGCCGCTGGCCGACCGGGACTGCTGCAGCTCTCTGAGCTGGGCGTGGGTCCGGGGCGGCTGCTTCTTCAGCTTCTCCAGGTGAACGTCAATGGGGTCGAGCTCGGGCTCGGAGGCCGGCACGGGCAGGTAGCCGCCGTCCCTGGGCAGGCACAGACACCAGCCGGCACCAGCCAGGTCCAGCTCGCTGTACTCGAACTCGGACTTCTTCAGCTTGAAGTCCACCATGTCGGCCGACTCGCTCATGTCCACCAGCAGGTTCCAGAAGACGCAGCTCAGGATGATGCCCAGCAGCTGCGGGTGGTGGGAGGACCCAAACACAAACACTCATCAGATGTGTTTCCATTACAAATGTGAGCAAATCTTTGTCTATATTCCACAAATGTCGAAAAAAACACATTTGGCAATTGTGGTGTTTCCTGTCAGTGAGCGATCCGTTCATTTGCGCTGAAGAAACACTTCCATACATTCTTAAAATGTACGCCAACAAAGTGTAACATAAATATTTATATTACTTAAAATACTATTTGTTATAAGATGACCTATTTTCATAGACAATGTCATCATTTTCTTAATGAGTAATTGTCATAATTTAGTTAAAAGACAAGTAGAAAATAGTGTATAGAACACTAGCATGTTATTGTTTACGTCTGGAAAGTTTGAAGTGAACCCTGCAGTGACTTGTACTTAAAATGTTGAGAAATGTCTCGTCAGGTGAGAAGGACCTGCGGTACTCTGGTAATTAAAAAAACCAAACAAAAACATGTATATGTTTTTCAATGTCTGATCATTTCTAAATCAGCTATAAGGAGAAGACAACTGCTACAAAATGCTGCAAATTATTCCCAATTGCTTTACTTAGAGGAACTATTTATAGGTGTGGGCAAAATTAAAAATAGGAGCAGAGAATAAACGGCAACTTACCAAATCAACAAGTTGAGCTATTCATTTTCAATGCTTTTCGTCTTTTGTTACTTTCTAATAGAGATGTTATTAGTAACAGGCCTAAAATCTTACGTTCCCTATAGGAAAAAATGTAACAAAAGGAGGTGTGTCAAAATAAATGAATTAGGTGAACTATGAGAGCGGTCACCTAGGGAGACTGGTGGGCACTTCAAACGAAATCATATTTCAGAGACAAACAATCAGAGAGATATACATCCATTAGAAACTTTCAGAGGAAATAATGAGGCAGTTTGGTTTCCAGGTACCTCCAAGCCGTTTAGTTTCGGGGAGTTGCAACTCTGAGCTTTCAATTACCTGTGGCAGCCCGATGGCGCAGCAGAGGGCGACGGTTATTCCAATGTTGTCACTCATCCAGAGGTTAACTGCATGGATGCAGCCGCGCACATGGATCACCTCCTGCAGGGTTTCACGCTGATGGTCAGAGCGCAGAGTGGGAGAAAGTAAGAAGAAAGTAGAATTTCTAAAGGGAAACTGGAACCCCTCAACTCCCAGTTAGAAAAAAAGCAGAAGTTCTGAAAAACCCAAAGCTGCTGCAGAAATTACGTAGAGGTTCAGTCTAGCTGTGTTTGGGGTGACACATTTGGTGTCTAGGAAGTGCAGAAAACATGATAGTCACAAATTTTAGTGTTTTTTTAAGAAGGGCTTTATGTGATAGAACAAATTGTGAAGTGTGAAATACAAGTTGTTTTTTTTTTTTTTTTTTTTTAAAGGTTTTATTGGCTGTAGTGGCTTTCATTTGATAGTGAATTTTCTCAAAGTGGGTAATGAGAAAAGGGAAAAACATGCGGCAAAGGTCACCAGGCCAGGAAGCGAACCTGCGACAGCCGAGTCGAGGACTTGGGCCTCCATGTGTGGATTGTGCTTAACCCCTGCACCACCACAGCACACCTGGAAATATGAGTTGTTTTTTTAAAAGTTTTTAACAGATAAAAATAGAAAAAGTGTGGCTCCACAAAATATTCACACCAGCGTTCTTTATTCAAATACGCACCAGTTTCCTGAAATAAACTTCAGCTCATTTGGAGCATGACTCGACCAGCTTGGAAATGCTAGCAGCTTTTGCAAAATGGCTCAAGCTCAGTGAAATTGGTCGGAGACTCAGACTGTCGGCTGGATTTAGTTCTGAACTTTGACCTAATGCCACAGTTTTCTCCAGGTTAGGTGAACCTTCAGGAGAACCAAAGGCTCTGTGCCTCGCTGCGCTGATTCAGTAATTCATGCAAAGGAACAGCAAATAATCACTGAACTCATAGGAATTATTGTACATGTTTTCAGTTTTTCTTTTTAAAATGTATTTTAATGGCTTTTACATAATATTCTAATTTTCCGACACAATGAATTTTGGTTTTTCATTGTCTGTAAGCCTTAAAGGGATGGCATGGTGTGTTTTCATGGGATATAGTTCTATTTTATAGCACAAACAAACAACTGTTATCTTCAGTTGTTATAAAAATGCTGTGTAATATATATAACATAGAACAAATTTAACTTTGTAATTTAATGTTGTGAAATTGGGCCTCTGTCTCTTTAAAAACTCCCGCTCATTTTGAAACTCTGTCTTCAGGAAGTCATCACAATATGGCTCCTCTATTAACCCTTTAACAACGTTTCTACCATGTTGCACTGAGAAGCAGCTCCTATAATGAGCTCAGCAGATGCGCAGTTTCACCAGGTGTTTGCTAATTGCTGCTGGCTAGTCTGAAGGAGTTGAGTGGGGCTATGGAGAGCAGAGTGGATCTCAGAGAGATGGAATCTTGGAAACCGCAGCTCCGAGGAGGAGCTGTGTTTTGAAGGCGGGGCTAGGTCCCCCCAGGCATTTTGCACAGCTGAATGGTTGCCAGGGGAGATAAAAGGATTTGCCAAACATGCATGAAAAAATGAAGGGAACACTCCTGGAATGTTTTTGATGAGGGGATAACATTATGACAAAAAGTAAACCTTAAAACGTTTTGCATTTTACATGAGACTGCCCCTTTAATCACAAAAACTACAAGAAAAAAAAGGTTGACGTTTTTCACTCTGTGTAGTGAATCTACATAAGTTTCAAATTCTGTATTGAGAAACAAGAAATGCTTTATTTTTCCCACAATATTCTATTGTTTTTAACTGTAACTATAAATTCACTGTTGACAGCAGGTACCGGTCAGTCGCTGGGTCCAGATTCCCCCAGAAATCTTCACCTCTTCTTTTTGCATTTCAAAATACTAAAAATAAATTATTATATATTTTTTAGCAGTGCTTAGAATTTAGTATCTGTATTTTTCAAACATCATGACATTTTCATCATCTATGGTGCAGCCACCGTATAAAACTGCATGAGCACAAAAGTGTGTGTGTGTGTGTGTGTGTGGGGGTGTGTGTGTAAGTGTTTTTTAGTTAATAACTTGAAAGCCAAGATAATGAAAGCTATGACTGTTTAATTGCAGACTGAGCTAAAAGGTGACGCCATGGTAACCGTGTCGATCTTTAATTATCAGTCGGAAATCTTTTTTGAGCACTTTGTTCTGGGAGACAGAACAAACTGCTTGGAGAGAAGAAGTTATTTTTACACAGTATTATTTTCTTCGGCTCATACTTCTCTAGATTAGGAAAATACTAACCGTAGATTCTACAGTTGTCAGTAGTAACGGGCAGGAGCTGTGATACATTGTGAAGAATCCGTGCAAAACCAACAAGATAAACAAAAGAAAAGCAGATAAATTATGTTCTCATACACATACCTGTTCATTCAGAGTGTTGTAGCCACAAAGGGTGTTGATAACTTCTCCCAGCTGTGAAGACACAGAATGTGCAGCAGTCATAAGACACAAAGTTTGACCTGACAGTCAGTCAAAATGTGGACCACATCTACTGGAAACTCTGGACAAGATGACTGAAAATATATTCCTTCTATGAAATAATAAAAGTATCAACCGAAAAATGTTGATGTGCTTTTAGCCTAGTCATACTAAAAGCCTGGGAATAAAAAAAAACTAACTGTCACTCAAAACTTTTATCTGATAGAAAAGTCCCACAAAAAAAAAAACAACAAACAATTATATGAAATAGTCCTGAAATGACAAAATGTAAGACCAGTAATTAATATATTAAAGGCCAAGTTATTTTCTTAAATTCATTTAAAACATTTTAGGGCCAGGGAGACAATTTTAGGTGTGTCTGCAGTTGTTTTTGTTGAAGTTTTGCGTCCACATGGATTTGGTGTTTTGGGAGACCAGAAATGATCATTTTTTTAAACCAGGTTCCAGAGTGGATACATGTCAAAACTCTAGTTCCATATTGCAGCCATCTAGGCGAGTCTTTTTTAAACAATAATGTCCGCAGCTCCATCTCTCTCTCACAAGAACAAAAAAGGGACGTTCTGTGTTTTGTGTCTTTCTCTGGCAGCGTTACAGCGCCACCGACTGGCCTGGCAGACCAACTACAGTGTTTTCACCGCAGCCTGTTGTGGTGATGCACGCTTTTTCTTATGCGTTTATGAAAGTTGTCCTATTGGCAAAAGAAGATTGTACAGAGTGCAAACATTTCCTTTTGTACATTTCTGCTGCTGCAATGTGATTTATTTTTAGACTGAGCACAGATGTGGACAGCACTGTATGTGACGTGTTTCCGTCTTTTAAAAAGCCTCGAACACGCCGACCATTTGGAGCGTAAACCTGACTGCAGCCGTGACGGGTAACAACCGATAACATCAGACATGTCTTTTTAATCGGTGTAGTCTGTGTGTGTGTGTGTGTGCAAAAAGAGAGGACTGCAGGACTCTATCATAATTTATCTGTCCTCAGCTTCCAGGCACATTATCAGTCCTTAAAGCTCAGGGTCCAGAGTGGATGTGGACCCGTGGAGGGGCCCAGAGGGGGGCTAACATTTTATTTAAACTGAAAAATCCCCCAAAGGCCACAGAGCTTTAAATAGCAGCATGTCTCCTACTCGCTGGGCAATACGTTTTCATTGTGGAGTCAATTACAGTTCTATTGTGCAGATAACAAGAGCCTCTCCTTCATTTGATAAAAGCACCAGACATTTCTGTCCCAGCCTGGATGGTCTCTGGATGTGTGTCTATCAGCAGGATATGAGATAAGCAAACAAGATGGCTGTGAGTGAGCTGCAGCTTCACGTCAATCTGATATTAGTTGATGAGCATGTGGTATCAGTGTTTGGTTATTATCTGGGAGAAACAGGCTCAGCGGTGGTCCTGGTTTTAGCCACGCAGTGATACAAATGAAGTAGGTCTCCTCTTGCTTTAGGGATGCACAATTCATAGCAAGTCGATTAGCTTTCGGTCAACACGTGATGCATCAACAGATACCTTGTGTAGTGATTTAAACAGAAGCACACGGTGATCTCAGAACGGAAAAACAAACGGAAAATAAGCAATTAGAAAACTAAAAAATTTGATCTTGTTTAATTTTTAAAGCAGCCTGACTTGATACTGTCGGTCTGATCTAACAAAGATGATCATAGCTGATGATGACAGAAGATTAACAAATGACAGCTGTAGAGTTCAATAAAATGATGAAAAGAGCTAGTGATGCGTTCCAATTGTATCTGGACCGGGGAATTTCCAACTTCCCAGCCAGAAACATCAACTAGAACCAGGGCTGAACCGATCCACTTTTTTCACTTCTGATACAGATATCTGAGGTTTAATATCGGTCGATACCGATCTGAAAAAGGGTGCTGAATCAACTCAGATATAAATGTACTGAATTACTACTGTAATTTCCGGACTATAAGCCGCGACTTTTGTCACACGCTCTCAGCCCTGCGGCTTATACAATGATGCGGCTTATTTGTGCATTTTTTCTAACGGCCACTGGGGGGGTCGAGCAGAAAAGGTAAGAGTGAGACAGGTGGAATATATGTGTAGAGGAAGACGCAAGTTTAATGTAACTTAACACGTCTCAGTGCACAGGAGGAAGATGAAGACAGCTCTCAGTGACTTTTACCGGTATGTTTTTTTTTAACCAGCCCTGTTAGTGCTGTGTTACCGTATTGCTGCTGTGTTACTGCCGCGTCACAGGCTCTGTTTGGAAAGAAAAGCTAAGATATATTATTAAAACTTTGAAAACTCTTTCTGTGTACCGTCTGTATGTAGGCACATGCGGCTTATAGACATGGGCGGCTTTTGTGTGTACAAAATGGTTTTTCCTTTAAAAATGTACTAGGTGCGGTTTATAATCAGGTGCGCTCTATAGTCCGGAAATTATGGTAATTATTTTTTAAAATGTGTTTGTTTGCCAAGCCAACGACACATGAGGAACAGAACTTGAGAAAAAAAAAAAAAAACAGGTTTTTAGACAAAACAAACAATCTCCATGTTAATCAGGTCACTGGAGTGAAAGATCAAATAAAGTCCAAATTATTTTGTGATTTTAATCAAGTGTGAAAGTCAGTAAATTTGTTCCTGGAGTCTGACTTGATTCCAGGTCCCATAACTCAAGTCCACACCTTTAGTAAACACCCCATTCCAGTCACAGTGTTCTTATTTAGCGTTTGCACACGCCGTACAGCAATTCCACATAGTAGACCAAATACTGTACAATTCCTCAATGCCAAGTTGTTTCCAAAACAATAAGAGTAGAGCTGAGAATGTTTTACTTTATAAATTGAATTGGTGTTAACTAATCATGGTCCAGAGACCAACCGGTGATGATGCCTTTCTGTTTGCTGTGACTTAAAGTCGAGTGATTCTCTGTTGATGTCACAGTTATGTTGATTCTGAAAACAGGACTGTAAGTCAAAACTAGCAGGGGCTTCAATAGCACCCACACACACACACACACACCCACACACACACAAATGAGACAGTAATAATTAGTGATCTCCACAACAGAGCAGTGAACTTGCAGACATTCCAACAAGTCTTGACTGAGCCTCTTTACACTGGATCTGTAATTACACACTAGGCCAGGGGTGGGCAACTCCAGGCCTGGAGGGCCGGTCTCAGGCAACTTTTAGATGCATCTCTACTTCAACAAACCTGAGTCCAATAATGACTCTGGAGGATTAGCAGGACTCTGGAGAACTTGACTGTTCTTAGGAGGTGATTCAGCTGTGTTGGACCAGGGAGACATCCAAGAGTTGCAGGACACCGGCCCTCGAGGACCAGGATTGCCCACTTCTGCACTAGGCTCTAGTCAAACTTGATGTGCTATTCTGGCTATTAAGGCCAAATTGAGTCAACAAACATGTAGTCTGATCCATTTGTGCACAAGAGCCAGACTAAGCTTAATTTTGTTAATGACATTGAATATTTTTATTAAGAGCTGCACCATATATTATGCCACAAATGTTGATGTGAACATCACTTTCATAAAACTCACTCAGACTTTTGAATGCAGAAGACGACACACTGGTTCAGATGAGACTAAAATACTGTTAAATTGTAATATAGTCCTTTTGCTCTCAACTAGAAAACATAAAACAAGATACAACGAAGAAGTCTTGGTGCTGGTAATGTTGCAATGATAAAAATAAAACAAATCCAAATTCCGTCCAATTAAATACTCTGTGGAGTTTGTGGTTGTAAGTATGCCTGTCAATTTATCACAGAAATGATTGTGATAAATGATAATATTGTTGTTTAGAGACTATTTTCAACTAATATTGATAGTGGAATAGCACAGGTTTGCCCTCTCAAAGACCAGTAAACTTCAATTTAGTAAAGAACACTCCACAGAACCGGAAGACATTTTAAACATGCAAAACAAAAACACGACAACTAAAACAATAAATGGAAATGGAAATAAAAGCCATTTACAACCAAATCCATAAATGAAATGTTATGTTTAGCCAGTTGGGCTGAGCCTCACAGCAACAGATGCCATCACTGGACACAAATAACGTTTCCCAAAATAAAGGTTATAGAGTGCAGGTAAAAAAGAGAGGAAAGAAAAAAAAAAAAGAGTCAGCCCAATAGATGGAAGTGGAGATGTAAGGAGACCATGCATTTTCTGTGACATGTCTAAATATGAGGTTCATAGGTGGAGCAAGACAATGCAATACTGCAAAGTTACTTTATCTTTTTAATTCTGACCTGTGTTTATTTTGACACATGTTGGATTTGGAAAATGTAATTAAAGAATCATTAATAAGGCAAAGATCTGGAGAATGTGCATAGATAGATCGATAGATCGATAGATACATACTTTGTGGCCAGCATAAAATGTCAACTCTAAAAAGTTAGCTAAAATGTTTTGCAGTGCCTGCTCTCTCACCACAGTGTGAGAGAGCTGCAACTAATATAACTAATTAAATGAGGCAGGAAGACTTCTTGCATCTAAAACAGAAAAATCAACCTTTTAAGGTCGATGTTTTACAAAATGTAAAGGCTAAAAATCGGCCACAAAATTCTGATTGCCGCATCTCTAGTGCAAACAAAGCTAAATATTACAAATTAAGTTTTTTCAGCTTTTCAATGTCTAATTTTTGGGGATTTCTAACATTTGTGAAAGTAGTTTAATGGTAATTTTTTTTAACCAATAAATCAAAATATATTCATTCCAAAGTTTACTTTAGATCAAAAATTAATTTATTCTAAAGTCTACTTTTCCTTTCTGAATATTACAGCAGCAAGGTGAAAACCCAAACCTAAAGGATCATTTAAGGCAGTGGTGTCAAACTCCAGTCCTCAAGGGCTGCTGTCCTACAGTTTTTAGATGCGTCACAGGTACAAAACACTGGAATGAAATGTCTAAATTACCGCCTCCTTGTGAAGAAAAGTTCTCCATAGTCTTAATAACCTAATTATTCTATTCAGGTGTGGGGCAATAGAGGCACATCTAAAAGTTGCAGGGCAATGGCTCTCCAGGACTGGAGTTTAACAGCTGTGTTTTAAGGAGTACTGTAGTCATTCTGCTAAATCAACGCATTGCTCTTTGGATCCATGTAAATATAGTCAGAATCAGAATTCCTTTTAATGTCACTGTGCAAAGAAGAACAACAATGTTTAAGAAAATAGAAACTCTCAAATTTAGTGCAAAGAAATAAATACATTTATTTCAATAAATATAAAAATATAGTAGAAATACTAATAAATAAATGAAGTTCAGGGTTTGAACGAATTTGCGGCATTCAGGTCAACAACATCTCTTGTAGAAATTGTTTTTTAGCCCACTCTCCTTTTAAGTGTTTTTGCACCTTCAGGCAAACAATATAAATAAGAAAATGTCCTCAATGTTTTTCCTGGTGAAATAAAAGGTTCAACTAGTCAACCAATTAAACCCTTCCTATTCAACCAAGAATTTTGTATGTTACATAAGCTGCCAGCTGCATGCACAATTCATGCCAACAGGTGTCACTATATCTTTGCAAAGTTACTAATTTAAGAAAAAAGTACTAATCATAAAGTACTTGTCAAGTGCTCCAAAACAAACAAACAAACAAAAAAAAATGGTAGAATCCTCCTCAGACACAATCTACTTCAACAAGCCTGTTTTCAGAACTGTAATGACACGGTGGAGGACCAAGCGTGTTCAATCTGGCTGAAGTGAGCTCTGTTTATTTCTAAATATAGAAATAACATGGTGTCCCACCTGTAAAAGACAAACAATGAAGTAGCGGCATAGCTGAATGCGTCACCCGCAGGTTAATGAGCCTGCAGAACTGGCTCGCACAATGACTTAGCAAGATCACAAGATCGGTGGTGGAAAATAGAAGAGAAGCCGAGCGTTACTCATTAACTTCACGTTAAAGCAGGATCACAGCCAGCCGTGTGCTGTGTAACAACAAAACACAAACTGCTTACCGGTTGGCTTTCAACTATGAGGAAGGAAACACTTTTTTCAAGAAGGAATCAAGAAGCAACCCAGACTTCCTTTGCATTCTACTCATACCTATGAACTGTCACCGTCAAGACCTCCATGTTTTCTTCATACAGGTTGAAGCTTTTAAGAGGCAGCCATCATTCTTTTATCGTCCAGAGAGCAAACTTTTGTCTGAACAAAGACAAAAATAAAAAGACAGTCTAGCTTGGAGATTACAAAAGAGACATTTTCGATGTGACTTCCCATTAAACAGGGAGTTTTTGGTTCAACTCAGAAGAAGTTTCCCACTCCCTTTTCTCCACTCTTTCAAGTCTCCAGCCTGGCTGCTCCTCCATCCCCCCACAAAGCCTGCCTGGGAGGACAATGGTACACTGAGGGGAACGCTACAGGACACTGAAGGGTGGAAAGGTCTTTGACAGCAGGACAGAAAGAGGCGAGGCCAAACGCCCGACTGTATGCAAACAGCAACACAACTGGCTACTGTACGCTTTTCTGGGTCAAACAGCTACTTTCCTTCAGCTCTATCCACAGCTGCTCGACAGCAAATCCACAACTAGGACGGCTATTGCCCAGCAGGCGGTGGGTGGGACGGAGGGAGGGGGAAGGGCAGAGGGACAGTGGGTAACCTACATTTTATGAAAGCCATCACTTGCTGTCATCAGACAGAAACAGTGCTGCATTAGTCTATTAAAAATGTAGACCACCAGCTTTGAAAGATTAAAAAAAATATATAAAGAAATGCTCAAGACGGTTAAAATGGCTGTCACATTTAGACGCGCGAACTAGAAATTTTAAGGTTTCTAAATGTGGGCTGGCTTAAAGTTGAAGAATCCAACTTTTATCAAAAATATGGATGTTTTTTTACATATTTTCTGAAACTGTCACCATGTTGTGACAGTATGGTATGAGACAGAATCTGCAAATAAAAACAACAACAAAAAGAGCCTGTTGTGAACGCTAAGGCTAGTTAGCATCGCTACCGATGATGACATATAAATGGTTTTCATGCTACAGTGAGTTGCTTCTCCACCATTGGCACATTTACCAGCACATACAAGAGGTTGATTGATTGACAGCGCTAAGACCCTCCTCCTGGCTCTGATTGGTTGTTTTTGTCTGGGAACAGTTTATGTCTTCGGAAGGCAATAGCATTGGGAGAAGACAACAAATGTCACTATGTTGAACTGACAGTTTCAACAAATACACTTTTTTTTATTTTTTTTTAGAAAAGCTACATACAGACAAGATCCAGCCTAGCAGTGCATAACACGGATTGTATTTAAACCAGACCGTAAACAAAGTCACAAGTATCGTCACCATATCTTCTCCACCTACCAGGTGGAGTGCTAAGAGATAAAAAAAAAAAAGCTGATTGAGTTGCTGGATCTTGTTTTGATGCCAGTGTAAATCTCTGAATCTGATCAGCAATGAGAACTCACTTTGAGTTATAGTTGCTATAGTTCCTTTTTAAAAATATCAGTAAAACTCAGTTTCACAGCAACTCCTCATCGTTCCTGCTCCCAACATAAAGAAGGACCACTCTGATCAGGAAAGCCAGACGAAAGAAAAACATTTAAATCCTGTTTTATAACCTCTTATAATATTGTAGTTCTTAAACAGAAAATATGTTGCAGCTATAATCAGTCATCAGAAGTCAACGTTTTATAAAGGACCGGCAGAAATCGGAAACAACATTTTGACCAGTGCGTTTCTAAAAGCAGCCATAGCTAAACCTTTCTTCAAACGTCATTAGATAACACATTCACACCTGGATTAAACATCTATTTTTTCATTTTAATGGCTGAAGGAGAAGGTTGGCATGCTTCAAGATAAGCACTCTGGCTGTTTTTATTAACAGTTTTCAGCCTGAAGTGGGTCAAGTAGTAGATTAACAACAAGCAGAAAACTTTTCACCACAGCACAAGCTTTGAGTTTTATGATTAGAAAATCCAACTGTCAGACATTGGTTGATTTAGCTCCTGGTACCATAGATTATAATCCACATTTAAACAAATAATCAAACTTTACTTAAAATAACTGGTTAAGCACTTAGAAAAGGATAAGGTTTTTTTCTTTTAAAAGAACATTGATCAAATAGTCCTGATAAACCCTGAGGATTGGAACAGACTGTACTGTTTCTAAACCCAGCCCAAGACACTAAATGGACGAGGAAGATGAGAATAAAAGTTAAAGCCATGCTGCTTTAATGCATAGTTAAAGTATCCGTTTCCTATGACTTCATTTGTGAGTGTGTTCAAATGTCTAAAGAAGCAAGTAGCATTAAAAATTCAAGTCCCCGGTATAAAACCAATCAATAAAGAATGGTTCCCAGTATTTTCTGCGCTACAATACCTAGCTTGGACTTGCGGAGCTGATAGGACTCAAAGCTCTCCTGAAGGCAACTGTAGCTCTTGGTGAGCTGCTCCTTCTTGTGCTCCAGCTGGGGCTGCAGGGTCAGGTTCTGTTCGGCCAGGGTCCGGTTATTGGCCAGGGTCTTCTCCTTGTTCTGCTGGACCTCCTGCACCTGCAACAGACACCAAACATGTCAGAGGATTATCTGGATACACACGTGACCGATGCTGATTGGCATTGACTAATACTGGCCCCAAAACGAGAATGACTGAAGCAACCTGAATGTTTTTATTTTTTATTTTCCTACCAAAGGAGAACAAGTAAGCCTGCCACAATAACACATTTTTCTGGACAATAAATTGTCCCAGAAATGTTTGTGATAAACAATAATATTGTCACTGAGATCTTTTTCCACAAATATGAAGATGATGGCATAATAATGGAAGTTTGCCTTCGTAAGACCAATAAACTTTAATTTTGTACAGAATGCTTCACACTGCAACTGGAAGATTTTTTTAAGTATCCGAACTAAAAACGCACCCAAACAAAAGGCATTGATCACACACACACACACACACACCCAAAACCATAAATAAAACTGATTATAAAGTCTTTGAAAACAAAATTGCCTTTCAAAAAAAATATTGATAATCAGAATGGAGATTATCAAGCCAATTTTAATTTACCATGCGATAATTGATTAGGAACAAAAAGCATTTCTTGTCAAATTAAAAGCACGTCTTTAACAAATCACTGTCTTAATAGTCATTGGTATCCAAAAATGATGACTGCATAACACGCACAAAAAAAATACAAAATACAGTTTGCTCTTTTGAGTTCGGTTTACTCTTCCATTGATCTATACTTGATTTACCTCCGTAGAGTCAGTTTTGTGTTTTTTTTTTCTTTGACTTTGCTTCTATTTGAGACTAAAATCTTTTGCAGTATGTGTGATGGTTTAATGCTGTATTTGTAATAACTATTACAATGCATTAAAATGTACAGTTGAATTCCTTATTTCTTTTGTAATCCCCGTTTACACACATTTCAGTTTTTTTTTCTTTTTTATTAATTAAACAAACCCTGACAGCATGTTTGACCAGTTCAAAATCTGAAAATGCTTTTTTGAAAAGAAAGTCATGAGTGGTGCAGAAAAGCCAGTTATTTACCCTGCAGAGAGCCAATGTGCTTTCAGACAGTTCCACTTATCTTCCACAACTTCCCAGAAATTCATATCCAATAATTTCTCTCGACAATCCTCACACAGAAATCAAGTACAGTACAGGTACTTTTTTGTGTGTTAAAATCAAGAATTTATTAACATTGATGAGAATATACTAGTTCCACTAGCAGATCATCTCACCCACAACATGGGAAAAATGTCTTGTTATAAGTGAAATAATCTGCCAATGGAACAAGTGATTTTTGTTTTCACTTTTTTTCTCTTTAATAAAAGTTTTCTAGATTTATATTTGCACACATTTGTAATGGAAAGGCAGCAAGTACAACACTTCCACAGGGTCATGGCTCTCAAACTACCATGAAAACAGTTTCAGGGTTGATGCGTTTCAACTTCTTTACTGTTATTATGAACCAGATATGAAATTCCCAACTCAATCACAATGTATTAGCGCCCTGCCTCCTGAATGGCACCTACACTCTGATGAAGGTTCTCCAGAAAGTCATATTCCGTCTTAATGTGGTGACGAACTGAGCACATTGGTTTAATGTGAATTTAAACTGAAACTATTAAGACAAATTTGGCAAAGCAACAGTGATAACAGATAAAAAAAAAAAGAACTATCACGCTTCTTATCAAATGACTCATTTCACACATCCACTCAGCACGTCAGATGGATAAATATAACAGGGACTGAGTAGGAAATCTGTTATATAAAGCGACACCTCGGCCCTTGTGAAGCCTTCTGAGGCCTTCATGCAGGAAAAGCATCTCAAAACGATTTTCTAACTTTGCCCCAGCACATCCTGAGGCAACTGCTTCTCTTTCTTGCTGTACAATGAGTGGTAATTTAGAAAAAAAAAAAAACAACAACAGATCTTTAAGCCATCTGGAGCATTGAGGTTGCTCTGTCTGTGATTGTCTGCAGGGGGAAATTTTCTGTAAGGTTTCTTACAGTCTATAAAGTAAAACTATTCGGAGCACTTTCCTGTATCGACCACAGAGCTCCACTTGTGAGCGGTTGGGTAAGAGTGTGTTGCTGATGTTCAGCGTATGTTAGGGTGGCACTCTGGCAACAATATGGCAGATAGGATGGCGGGAACGTTTCCAAACTATCAGCGCCGCAAAAGCAAAACCACTACAACAACAAAGTTCACATGCATGGCATTCCTTGATCATACTAAAAAAGAAAAGAAAACAAAATAACTTGGGAACAAAACGAATTAATCCGATTGTCGTGTGTTTACACGCACCAGGCTTCATACGTTAGCGTAGAGCACAGTCATGTCAGTTTACCACTTTCTGAATGACATGAACACAACAAGTGTGTACATGCCCGCCGTTCGGCTAACAAGTTTATTCTGATAGAACTGAATCCGATCGGAATATTCTGATTGGAGCGCTGACGTGACATGCTTCGGCAGAAGCTGAAGTCTTAGGGATTCAGCTTCTGCCTATTGGTTGGTTAGCATTACAAAGCTTAGCTCTATTATCGTTTATTGTGTTTCACAGTAGTCAGTCCCAGAGATGTGTTATCCATTTTCAAAAAAACGACCCACGCACCCGTTCCTAGAGTATTCTGGAATAATATTTAGTTTTCAGGATCCTTATTTCCAAAAGACACCCACATTAGGTTTCTGTGTTCCTTCCTTCTGTACGACCATACACACTGCCAAATGAAGATGCTACAGTACAAACTGAACTGAGAAACCAAAGTTATGAAGTGTGAAGCCCAAACAAATCAAATTGTCTCAGAAACAAACTAGCTGTCCAACAGTGGCGCCCCTAACTTTATGAAAAGTGCAGCTGACCATCTGCAATGTCCCAGAGCTAAAAAATCTGCTGTAAATAATCACTGCTGAGTTATATCAGCAGTTTACTTTTATAATTTAAATAAATAGAAGCGATTAGATGATGGGAAAAAAAAAAAAAGAAGAAAAGAGTATTGTGTTAATATTTGGGGAATATATCATAAAACTAGTGATGTTTTATGATATAAAACATCACTAGTTTTATAGTGATGTTTTATACTATAAAAACATCACTATAGTATGATGTTTTTATCATACTATAATGATAAAAACATCATTATAGTATGATGATACTATAATGATCATACTATAATGATCATTATAGTATGATCATTACTATGATCATACAGGCTGTGGGTGATGTTGTAAAGATTAATACACCCACTTTAACTGGAAATAGAGCAAATAAATTAGGCCTACATGACCAAGTTTTACAGCTTAATATGTATCAGCCAGTCAAAGTTCACCTCCAGAAGAAATGCCACACTGTACCTGCAACTTATGAAGTAACAGCAAAGCAGTTGCACAATACACATATATATATATAAAAAATAAAATAAAGCTACACTGAAGCTAAACAAATTCACAAGATTTCGATTTGCATTATTCAAAGGGGAGCAAATGCTGGAGTCCGAGGATGTTTGAGTTCAGTTTATGACCGCTGCATTTTAGACTCTACTTCCCACCGATCTCAGGTTTCTGTGGTTGCCTTTTGACACCCGGCGTCTTTGTTCCGATCCGGAATACCGGTAAGATTCCATCCTGTTCCAGGACAGCTCCACCTTTGACTCAGGCACCTCGCTAATCTTCTTCCATGATCGTATAAACTAACCTGAGTCAACAGGTGATACGTCACTGCACAGAACAGCCCCCCCCTTCCTTACCTCACCTGCAACCTGTGGGATGAGAAAAATGAAACTATGGCGACAAACGTGTTGGGTGTGGATGTTAAGCAGCAGGAGCGACAGGGGAAAAAATGAATAAAAACAGCTTTCACTGGCGTTTCTAAAAGAAGACGCACCATGCTGTGATCCTATAAGCTCCATCAGATCTACAAGCAGCTAAAGGAGCGGAAGCCATTAGCATGCTTTCTGAAAGCAAGTCACCACCACCACCTCCCTCCCTGCAAAGTAAGATCAAATTAACAGTGCCAAGGAGAAAGCCCGAGCGCCATGACAACAGACGAGTCAAATTCCTGTGTCCTGACGATGTGCGTTTGGTGAAGTTTGAGGGGGGAGTGAGTGGAGGGAGAGGTTTATGGGGGATGGACATGTTTAGGCTTCACTGGTAAACCCAACAACAAGAGTTAGAGGCATTGTTGTAAGATTTTGTGAAACACCAGCAGCCTCCGCTCAGGCTGATGGTAAAGCCCAAGACGGAATCAAACCATTTAGGAAACCAGACGGAACACTCAGATGCACAAATATGACAAAACTAAACTAAAAAATAAATAAACTCCTCCTTTGATAACATTAAATATCTGCCTGAGGGTAAACCTTCCCTGTGACTCCAGCTGGTAACGGCTTTGTGGATGGAAAAAACAAGGCGAGGCTGTTGATACTAGGAAACCAGGTAGACAATAAATGAGAGCATCTTATTTCAGAGTTCAGATATGAACTAAATAGCTGTGTGTATAAAGAGCTATAATCTGGAGGTGAATGTCGCTAAATAAACGCAGGTGCAGGCTCATTTAGAGACAATTAGAAACAAATACAAGGATAGTATACAGATATTTAAAATGTTAAGCCATGCCAATATAAGAAATGCTTCAACAAATAAATACAGGTTGAAATTAATGCTAAAAATCTGCAGTCCAATATGCAGATGTAACATTTTTAAATATTTCAAACGTTCTTCTGTTTCTGTGCAACGGTCCATTGAAATATGAGGAATATACTCTTGTCGAGATTTATGGTTTTAACACTTTTTCTGCTCGTTTGGTTTAAAGTTCCTTATGTACGTACCTGACAATTTATCACAAACCTCAACCTTTTCATTTTAAAAGCAGTTAGGTAACGTTAGCTGCTTTTCGCTTTCAGATTTTTCATAAATATTGCGATTTTCTCAGTTATCCCACTGCAAGAATCTCATAATGACTGAAGCCTAGAGTCTGCAGAGAGGTCATTTGAACCTGAACTGATTGGTTGGTCAGAACTGCTAGCTTCAGGCTAACAGAGCCTACAGGAGAGTTAACTACAGGGTCAGTAGTCTTAACTTTACTCACTATTAGGTCTGTACAATATATTCCAAGTATCTTGTTTAACATTGTTGCATTGATTTAAACATTTAGATTTGCATTATTTAAAAAAAATATCTATACTTATAAGTGAGATAAGTATGATGGACCGCAGCACATGAGCCACAGAATATGTAAAAGATCTTAAACATAGAAATAAAAATCATTCACTGTTGGTATTTATTTCCTGATAAATTCCAGATTGAATTATGCATTCCACATTTTAAACAATTACATATTCATCCAGTTACATTCAAATGATCTTTTGTTTGTATCCGTTTGGTGGATTTTGGCCCTTTGTTTTTGTGTGAACACTCAGCCCTCAAGGGAGTCGACCATGCTCCGTTGTCCGCTCATCGAGCAATAAAAGTACATGTTGAGTTTTATTTGTCTTTAAACGACACTTTGAAGTGACCAGAGTCAGTCGTGTGGTCATGCCGCAGACATGGATTAAAGGCTTCTCAGTCGTGTTTTCCCACAGTATCGGTGTACCTGCACACACACAAGCAGCCTTTGATTGGCTCATTTGTGACCGAAGTTAATCACGACGACATGCAGCTGACACTACTTCGAAGCCATGCTATCCTTTCACCAGCTACCTTGATAAACACGAACTGGTCTGACCATTACTATGAGAAACATTATTTCTCAGAAACATTACATAGCTTCTTAGGAAGCTGTGCTCAGTGAGAGGAGGGTTGTTCCAGGAAAACAATGAGGCAAACTGTGAATTATCACTGTTAAAACTTAAACAATGCTTCCCTTAGTCAGCACCAAGGGTAACAATTTCACTAACCTTATTTTTCTTTAACTCAGTAGACCTTTTTACACTAGTTACATATTTATACTTGGACTCAAACTGTAATTTCAAGCCATTTCCGTCAATGTACCGAGCGTATGTTGGGAAAAGCACAACAAAGGCTCGACAGGAAGGAGGAGGAAAAAAACTGTGACCGAGAGAAAAGAGGAATGAAGAGCTAACATTTTAACAACGAGTGGTTTTAACTAACCTCATCCATCTCCTGGACCATTTTTAAGAGTTTTTCGTCGTCCTCTAGAAATTCGTTAAGCTGAGTCATCGTGTAGCCGCCGAACTTGGTGGAAAAGCTGGACATTTTGGCTCTTGTGTTTCTTCTCGCCTGTGCTCCCTCTTCTCGCCTCTCTCAGATTGTGACAGCTGACTGCGCTTCCTTAACAGGAAGTAGAGTACAGGCCCCGTGATGCCTTCACGTGCGCTCAGAAAAACGAGGAACAACCGGACTGAGAGCAAAGCTTGAAATTTTACGAGCAGCGAAGAATGAATGAATGAATGGCATTCTGATTTTGTACTTTTAATAATACATTTGAATGTTATTTTTTTCAGGGTGGAAGGATTATGTAACATACATTTCAATTATTTTTTGAAAACCCAAGAATTCGGTAACTGAATTGTTGTAACTGAACCGACCACTTTTTAGAATAAATTCACAAGTCTGCCATTATTTTTGGCTGGATGTTTGACCACTCCTCTTCAAGCCAATCCGCTTATATTTTAGATAGCTAATCCATAAATAATGTTTTTTAAAGTGTGATGGACCTATTAGAGCACCCGTGTGTTTCTAAATTTCAATAGTCTTGATGTTGATTTGAGATGAAGTTAATAGATTTGCATTTCTTGTCAAATATTCCAACCATTACTGCAAGCAGTAAAGCAATCCCCCCAGCATAATATTGTCGTTTCCAACCCTCACCATCCAAACAATCTGATTGTAATTGCGACCAAATTTCTGAATTTTAACATTTTTTCAAGAAGCTATGTGGCATGTCTACGTGGACAGCAGTGGATTTTAGTCAACTCAGTGTCGTGTGTACGTGACGTGCGCGTGAGTGTGGCCTCTACGCACTGTCTGACCTGTGACCCCAGGGCGGAGGCTTTGTTTTAAAAAATGAGCCGAAGAGCGACCAGGTACAGTATTGTGAGCTACAGGTAATGTATAGTGGAAAAAAAAAAATTGAAGCCCTAATTGGGCTCCCAGTGACTTCTGTGGCGTGTCTCATTAGCTAGTGGCTACCACACAAAGTGAAAGATACAGAAGTTTTTACCCCGAAGACAACTTCCGCCCCGGAGGAGGGAAAAAAAAGAAGAAAAAAAAGAGTTCGCACTATATACAAGGCACAGGGGCGCCTGAAACAATGGTGTATGATTATTTCTAGTCAGCATTCTCTGTATTTAGCAGCTGTTTATGCATGATTTGTAACAGTGGCACGACTGTATTGTGTCTGCATACACCTCAGAAAGTACAAAGTTGCACCCCTGTGCAGCTACTTCCAATTCATGGCAAACAGGAGCCTGGTGTTTCCTCAAGTTGATTCTGAACACCTTAGTCAGTGTCATTGAATCTGGAGATTATAGTTTAATTGTTTTTGGTGGCACATCCCAATAACTTCCATTCACATGTTTGAACTGATTTTTGTCATCTGAATTTGTTTATTTTATCCCATGTGGATTAGAGAAAATCAACCATAAATTAAAATTTCAGCTTAAAAACCATTGTAGTTGTATACTTTAAAATACACACACACAACTCTAACATGGCATTTACACCACAACTTCACACAATTGGAAGCACTAAAGTAGTTGCCATTGCAGTATTTGCTGTAAATGAGTATGGCTCCTTATCTGTGTTTGACAATTAAGACTTTCTTCAAAAACAATGGGGAGATCATACATTTTTTATACATACTTAGCGATCACACCTTTTGATCATTTTCAGTATTTGACAGTATATCCAGCATATGTAGTGCCAATAAAGGAATTCATTTTTATAAATAAACAGAAGTTAAAAAACAGCTAGACAGCTTCAAAGTAAAAAACAGTTGCTGTGACATCTCGATGAGATATTGTTAAAAAAAAAAGTGCACTGACAGCAGCACATCCCCTTTTTTAACCTGATAAAGCATTTAGTGAACATTCATTCAAGGCTTGTGATGCATTAAAATATTGTATGAACAAATGCTCTCAAAATGTACAGGTCCAACACAGTTGAATTAATGGATGAATTACCTTCTGATCATATTCTATATGTTCTCGCAATAAACGATTTAGTTTTATTCCGACACTCTAAATCAGAGAATAATCTAAAACATGCAGCACGCCAGCTCTTGAGGATACAACTGGGTTATTGCACATTTTAAATTTTTCGTATTTTTTTCTTTCAAGTTTGTTTTTGAGTTGAATTGTGTAAAATAACAGTTGTCTCGATCCGATATTAATATCAGAAATTTATCTGATATCAGCTAAAAATTGAGCATCGGATTGCATCGGCCAGCCTGCATCTAAAATCTCCTGTTCAAAAACGCCAACAGAAGCACTCCACCCCAGCATTTCTATCCAGTAGTGTTTGTATCCCACACACAGACCCATTGGTTAATAATAAATAGCTCAGTTGTTCTATTGTCATTGACTATTGTTCTCTAAGCAGCACAACAGAGACTTTTCTAGCATTCAACACTACAGAATAAGAATACTATTTCTTATTACTTAATAAGAATAAGTAATAAAAGTAGTCATAATTTGTGCTGTTATCGTATAGAGTGAATATCGGTATCAGTCCATACTCAAAGCTGCAATATCGGTATCGTATCGGAAGTGAAAAAGTTGCATCGAGACAGCCCTAGTGCTTAATATCTGTCAGTTTATGTGGTAAAGTTGTGAAATTATTTATCTTGCTTTTATTTTATTTTTATTTTATACTGTACGCTGTTGAGAGCCTCTGTACTACTTTAATGAAGTCGTTAAGTAAGTAGATGTAAAATTTTGTACAGAATCTTTAAAGTGACAACCTCTTTGGATATCAGTGGAGTGCTTTGACTTTTAGGGGTTTTTTCCTGTCACAGTAGCCCAGACCAGCCTGATTATCATTTGCCTGTCATGTTGAATATATTTTGCACTCTGCAGCTCAATCTCAATAGCGCATATTGTGCTCCGACTCGCTCCCGCTGCTGCCGGTGCTTTGTCTCCTCCGCCCTCTGTCAGACTTCCACCGGACGGTCTCTGACGGATTGAGGACCTCCGCCCCGGTCTCGATGCCCAGGACCTGCCTCTGCACCAGCTTGCAGTAGAGGCCGCCGGTGGCCATCAGCTGACTGTGGTTCCCCCGCTCGGCCACTTGGCCCCTGTCGATCACAAGGATGTTGTCGGCCTTTTCCACCGTGCTGAGCCGGTGGGCGATCACCAGCACTGTGTGTTCCTGCATGATGCTGTTCAAAGCCTGCTGAACCTGCAGTTCAAATTATTCACACACGCTTCCATAAATACGGTATTTATAGTGATGATGCCTTGCATTTAACAGCACTTCACCTACAATATGTTCACTTTCTGCATCCAGAGCACTTGTGGCTTCGTCCAGGATGAGGACGCATGGCTGGCGGATGAGAGCTCTGGCTATAGCCACTCTTTGTTTTTGTCCCCCAGACAACTGCAAGCCTTTCTCCCCAACACCTTTAGAAAAAAAAAAAAAAAAGTAAATCTTCTGCATAGTTTTAGAAAATTATACAAGAAAGTCTGTTGTTTTGATTTTGACGATGACGATGTATAAAAAAAAAAAGGACCAGTACACATTTTTCAGTCTATACTTTGTGTTTTTATTGACAGGAATTCAAAGATTGTTTGTTTTTGTGTTAGTTTTGTCTTTTACTTGTGTATGGAAAGGTTAAAAATGACTGAAATAAATAAATAAATAATAAAAAAGCCTCTTTTAACTGTATAGGTTAAAATGCAAGATAATGAAATCTTGCATTATTGCAAGATTTCATTATCTTGCAATAATGAAATCTATCATTCATGTCCCACTTGTGCTTCAAATAAGAAGGGGCAGTTTACTTAGAAAAAAAATCAACAGGTTTTGTGATTACTTGTATCATAGCCTTTGGGGAGGCTGGTGATGAAGTCATGAGCATTAGCCTTGGTGGCGGCCTGCACCACCATCTCCATAGAGACGTCACTCAGCCCGTAGGAGATGTTCTCCTTAATGGTCCGGGCAAATAGCACAGGCTCTTGGCCCACCAGAGCAATCTGCAGACATAAAAATAATTAACAGAAAATTGAACAGTGATATAATTATATGCTCTAAAACTTAGTTAACTTGAAAATGTACAATTATTTGCTATTTAAGGGTTCCCACGTTGCTTTACATAGAGGAGAATAAAAAGTGTATTTAGCCCTTAATGAAGAGTTATTCCAAACCTGGAAACTAATTTATTCCTACTTTTATAACAAAAAGCATGTTACCTCCAAGTAATTAAGTTGAAAATTCAAAAATGTAAATCGTTCCCATCCACTGGTGACGATGGAAGGCTCGGAAATTGTTTAAGTCCAAACCTCCAAAGAGCGGAGAACTCTGAATTTTTATGAGATGTGAAGTTCATGCTAGTTTGCAACCTTTACATCAGCGTCAACATCTGAGAAAGTTACGCTTTGAGTTGCGTAGTTTATTTGCTCCAAACCAGTAGATAGAAACACACCTAATGACTGCAAGGTGCCCATCCAGGACTTGTGGCTGCTAACCAAACCATCACCCCTCCACCACCGTGTTTGACAGTTAGTAAATGTGATGTTTTCCACTATGGCCAAACATCTCTACTTTGGTTTTGTGAGTTAATAGGAGTCTGTTTGAAACCTCTACTGGTCTGAAACTGAACAATCTAAACATGTGCTGCTATGTTCTCTTCAAAGTATTCATAGTTCTTAATGTATTGCTAGCAACTTCACAACTTCTGTTACTTTCACTTTTTTTTTTTTTACAAAGGCTCACCTTGGAGTGCAGATAGTCATGCTGAAACTCATTGACAGGCTTCCCATCCAGCAGCACTTGGCCTCTCTGAGGGAGGTAGAAATTTTCCAGAAGACTCACACAGGAGCTCTTTCCACTGCCTGAAGGTCCCACCAAGGCGGTCACCTCTCCAGGCCGCAGAGTGAACGATACTCCCTGCAAAAAGAAACGTATCCCAGAAATAGCCTTCTTAAAATAATAAACAGGTCAGACTTATTGGATAATTTACTATATGGCTATCATTTAGCTAAACACCCAACATGGTTTAGCTAAATGTATGGACTGAAAATTGAAGTGAATTGAGTGTATGTGTATTGGAAAACTCCTTCAAACTTTTTTTTTTTACATTTTGTAACACTGCAAAAACAAACTTCAATGTAGTTTACTGGCACAGAGTAGCTCATCATTGTGAAAAGAAGATAAAGCTACATATGGTAGGGCTGGGCAATAAAAAAAAAATCTCATATTTTTCTTCATACTGGATCTTATTTCCAATTTTAGTAAAACAAATTTCTCGCTTTCTTTTCAAAAATAGAAATTATGAATGACAGAAAATATTTTCAAAAACTTGCTTATATTTCAATCATCACTTCTGAGATTTTTATGAAGCTTTAGGGCTAAGCTATGAAAATGCATGTTTAATTAAGAGAATACAGTCATAATATTAGCAGAATAAGGACACAATAGAACCAGAATAACGTCCGTAAAAATTTGTTTAATTGAGAAAACAATGCATTGACGCCCAGTTGGCACCCAGTCCATGGTTCTTTCTTCTAAGTAGACTCAGTAGCTTCAGTCCTGCTACTGATAAAAACTTGATGCTGATGTGTTATAAGAATCTGAATGCCAAAATCTAACTTCAAAAGATGTTCAGCATTTGTCATTTTAATTTTTTGTTAGTTTTCGTCTTGTATCCCTTTTAGAATTACAGCTCCATTCTACAAATATTCTGACTTTATTCTGGTAACTTTGTGACATGCTTTTGATCTTATTTAGACTTTATTGTCGTATGACTTTGTTCTCGTAATATTATGACTGTATTCTTGTAAGATTTTGACTATTATAACCAAAAATCTGATTAATCCATAAAATCGAGAGGATTCCAGGACAAACCTTGAGGACGTCAACCTCTGGCCGTGTTGGATAAGCGAAGGTGATGTCTTTAAACTCAACCAGACCAGTGCAGGAGTTTGGAGCCTCGGTGCCCTCCGCTGGATGTTTGGGTTTCCTGTCCAGATACTCAAACACCTTCTCAGCTGCTCCAACCCCCTGCATGAGGCCAGTGTAGACTGACGCAATGCTCTGAAAGGTAGGACAGGCTTTCACTGCAATCTGCTGCTCTGTTACGACATAATTGACTGTTTAGGGCTGAAACGATTAATCAGGTTAATAGTGATTAATCAAATAAATTGTGATTAATTCCAATTAATCAAGAATAATTGCATAAATCGTGATTAATCCGATTAATTGTGATTAATTGGATGGATTGTGATTAATTCAATAAATCTTGATTAATTCAATGAACCAAGCTAAATTTAATTAATTGCAATTAATTTTAAATAATCCTGATTAACCGATTATTGGAATAATCATCAACTAATTTAGTAATTGATTAATCACTAACCGGAGCATAAAAATTTCATTTTTCTGGAGAACAACAACCTCAGAGAAGTAATTAAGCCAAAATAACCAAATACATTTTGTATTTAAGATAAAGATTAAAAACAAACTTTTTTAAGTTGGTCTGTAAATAAGTTTTATCGAAAGCTCCACAAGTGGCATATATTTGGCTTCACCTGGTTCAAATTCTCTAAAGAATAAATACCTATTTAACACCTTATGCAACTGAATTGTTTATTAGTATATTTTAGTGCATTTCTAACATTGTATAAAAAGGCTTACATGAAAAATCTGCAGAATGTGTCAATATTTTTTGTCCGATCAATTGACTAGTAACCAGAATAATTGATAGAATAACAGAATTTCAAAATCGTTTGTTGCAGTCCTAGAGAACTGATGAAATAACCGAGGAAGTACCTCAAAACATTCGCCCAGCTCCAGCATGTAAATAAAAAAGGAAATCAAGCCGCCGCTGCTCAACTGGTTGGTGAGTACAAGATGGCCTCCGTAGTAGAGGACAGCCACCTCAAGAGCAAGCTCTGATATCTGGAAAACAGAGATAAAGGTCGGTGGTGCTCACAAATTAAACCCCAACACTGTGCATAAAGCTGCAGCAGCAAAACATACACAACTGGACCACATGTAGCAGGCGTAGGCCAGGGCTTGCTTTTTGTTGAGCTGGAACATGACCAAGAGTTTGGCGTAGTAGGAGTCGGCCTCCCCGCTCTCATTGGCGAAGCTCCTCACTGTCCTCATGGCTGAGATGGTCTCTTCAGCGACCTTGTTAGCTTCTGCTAGGACCGTCTGCACCTCTTTGGTCAGTTTCTGGAAGGAACCGATTTCAGTTTTTAACCACACTACGGCTGCCGTACCACATTAGACACCAGGTATGTTGCGAAACAAAGAGGCTGAACCTCTCTACCTTGTAGTATTCGCCGTAAAGCTTGGAGACGAGCGCGATGAAAGGGAATCCCATCATGGTGACCAGCGTGAGCTTCCAGGACATCCGAAACATGAAGATGATGAAGCCAGTGCCCTTGATGACGCTCCGCAAAAACACGTTGATGTTCTGGGAGATGAGGTCGCTCACCTGGGTGGTGTCTGCTGACAGACGTGAAAGGATGTCCCCTGTGGGCCAACAGGGACAGGTCATAACATCAGAGAAAAAAATAAATACACCGAGGGAGAAATCAGGACTGACAGAGAAGTGTGAATCAGGAAGTTTTGCTGTTTTTGTGGTTTTAGAGCTTTCAGCCGCCTTTCGTACATGGACTATAGTATTTTATTTTCCAGTGGCCGGTATCAAAGGAAAAACTTTATCTTTACATATTACCTTTGGGTTCTATTTTTCAAAAACGTAGCATTTTATTCAATTGTTTTTCTGATGATATTAAAATGTATCTACCAATTAAGCAACACAGCATGAATCCTCTTCAAAGATTCTTAAAAAATTGTCTGAAAATCAATTTCTTGAATTTAAATGAAAATAAAATTGATGTCATCAGCTTTGGGAAACGTATAACACTTGACCGTCTTGGCCCCTTGATGTGCTTCTTCATTACCGGTGTGGTTTTCATCAAAAAAGGCAATTTCCTGCGTCATCAGGGTTCTGAAGAGGCGGCTCCTCAGCCGAAGGTTTAATCTCGCAAATGTCAGGGTGAAGACTCCTCCTCGCACTCCGATGGCCATCGAGCTGAGGAGAAAGAAAAGACTAAATGCTTCTAACACGTGGGTCAACACGCATCTGCAACTGCTCACAGAAAGAGAACAAACTAAATTGTAAACAGAGATATATCATAAGAAAACCTGAAAGCCACACAATTATAGAAAGCATTAGCCACCTGCTGATTTGACCAGCGTATTTTTGATATTAAATTTTTTTTTTTTTCCAGTTCCAGTATTACATGTTCTTTAGAAATTAAAGTTTCTTGATGCTTGAGGGAGTGCTTTAGTATGCCATCATTACCAAAATTATTGTATTAGTTTAAAATGGTCTCAAATATTACAATATTATATAATATTATCAATTATCGCAATAATTTCTGGCACAATGTATCATCCAGCAAAGTTTGTTATCTTTGTTAGTCTACAGTTTACAGAGCTGTTCATACATGCTGGTGGTAATGACAGTTTAATAATGCATTAAATTAGCAGCACTTGGCAGCTAGTTAAAGATGTAGGCCAGTGGTGACCAAAGTTGGTCCTCGAGGGCCGACATCCTGCATGTTTTAGTTATCTTCCTGGTGAGAACTAAACCTTTCAGCAAGTCAATGTTCTTCTTAGGCCATCTAACGAGCCATCATTTGATCCAGGTGCGTTAAACCAGGGACAGAACTAAAACATGCAGGATGCCGGCCCTCCAGGACCCACTTTGGGCACAACCCAGGGCGCCGCCAGGAGTCTTGGGCCTCATGACAAAAAATTAAATTGGGCCCCTTTAAAAAACATGTCTCTCCATAAACCAACAGAGACAATGTAACCACGGTAACTAGTAGTTTCTGACGAGGTTGCTATGAACAAGCCCACTTTGACTCACTATCCTGAATATTTGCTCTTCAGGATTCAATGAACAGATAAACATCACAGTTCCAAACAAGGCCAATCATGATTGACACATCACATTTCAAGATCTTTATGCTAAGCTAATATGATCTGTGTAATATAATACGCTCCAAAAATGATAATTATTACTCTTGTTTGTAAATTTTTCCTAAATCATGAGCTGCCATCACTTATTCTAAGTTGCTTATCAGTGTAAAATGATCTATTTGGCCGAACACAAAGCAGAAAATTCTCATCAGCTTTTATCAGGCCCTTTGACACCAGCTGGATGTTTGAGAGACGACTTATTAAGCATCATTGTGCAGCCTGTCTGTCTTATAGAGCTCCCTTCACACCTATTCCCTGACTCTAGTATAAATAGCTGATAAATGAGCTAAAAAGGAGACTTGAAGACATAAATGTGCCACTCTTTTTAAACTTTTCCCATATTCCTTAGTATTCTTCATTAAATGTTTTAATGTCCACCAAGTATCTTCAAAGAGTTGGTGGATGTTGTTGCTGTGGGCAGGAAGGATCATCTCTGGTATCAATCATTCTTCTAAAGACAGTGTTGCTGTCATGACATGCTAACACTTAAATATCCCTGTTGCAGACACAATATCCCACAATCACAAGTCTTGGATGACACCATAAGTTGTTGTAATGAACTGGTAAATCAATCTCATCAGCCTCTACTGCTGCTTTCTTGTAAATATCTCTCTGGCTGTTTAAAGCTGGGCAGAAAGATGTTGGATTTGGGGATTTGATTCTTACCCATTACAAACTATGGAAGACATTTTCTCTGCTCTGCATGTACAAAGCCTTCTTTTCAAGTCTCATGAGATTTGTGGTTGTAGTACAGGTGGCAGTAGTTAGTTCAATATTTGAGCTTTTAAGATAATGATTACCGTCTCCCAGTCGTAAAAATAAACCTAAAAAAGTATTGCCATGGATACGCATCATACCAACTGCCCAAAACTAAAAGAAAAAGAGCAAAAAACTTCCAACTGTATGTCATCCAAAACCAGAGGGAACAACTGTCCTAAGATGCAATGCCTCAACAAAAATAACCATGAACAAAAGTCTAGAGAAAGAATAAATCAGAGCCACCCTAACACTATATAACCATCCCAATTCCAATATGGGGGGTAGGAAGGAGAGGAGAAGGATGATGGGGGAGGTTGGTTGGTCAGTGTGGTAGATTTCTCAAACACTCACATCATCATTCCAAAGATGAAGGAAAACTCTGTGATGTCACAACTAGAGACATGATTGTGATGTCATCGGCACTGTATGTATGTAACAAACTTCTACATTCCTGTCATTGCTTGCTGCACTACTGACAAGGTCAGACGTTCGCAAAGCGCTTTCAAAGTTG
>CAEFZY010073238.1:0-25745 GCA_903066815.1 Brachyrhaphis roseni | reverse complement strand
AAAAAAAAATGAGGTTTTTTCCCCCCTTTTTTTTTTTTTTTTTTTTTTTTTTTTTCAAAATTTTTTTATTTCTTTTCAAAAAAATTTTTTTCCCCTCCCCCCCCCCCCCCCCCCCCCATATACAACTGCCCTAATACACCGGCCCTTGAGGACTGGAGTTTGACACCCCTATTCACTATACTTTTTTCCTTTTACAGAGACTAAAATTTGTAAAACAAAAAAATAATAAAAAAAATAATAATAATTATTATCTTTCTTAATCCACTTTAAAAATAATATTTTGATGCACATAAATGCAAGGCTTTTCTATAAAAACTGCTGTTACAGTATTTTTCACCTGGTTTTATGAATCTAAAATGACCAGAACAATAATAAAGGAGAATAAAAGAATTAGAATAACAAAGCACAGGTAAGTATGAATGAGATGCAGCTGGAAAGTGAAATTAATACTCTCTTACCCAGATGTGCTGCAGGTCGTTGCTGTTTACTGGGTAAAGAACACAATTTGTTCCCACAAACTTCACAGCACACTCAATATCAATGTTGGTCACAATACCACACTGGTTGTCCTGAAACAAAACAAAACAGAAACATGTTGATAGTATGAAATGATTCCCAATTCTGCTACAAATTGACTGAGTCTTTTTTGTGCCTAAAAGGACATAAAATAACTCGGTCCATAAATGCTACAGATTAATAAAACTCACAATAAAGTGCATTAATTGGGGGACAGAAAATTGTATTCCAATTATTTTTATCTAATCCGCCAACAAAAAATTGGCACTTCCTGCACATTTTTCATTTAATCAGTTAATCCTTTTTAGACAATAATAGAAATACATTCAAAGATGAAAATAAACAAATAATTCAGTTTCTTTATTTATTCCTTTAGTGTACAAAAAAAGAGAAAAACGATAAATCAAGCAAAAGAAAATTAGTACGTTTCTTTTAATTTATCATGCAATTAATAGATTTATTGTTTATTGTGACATATATCAAACATTTTGTTAAATGTCATATAATGTGCTACCAGTTGAATTTCTAGACTATTACATGCAATTTCATTTTAACTGATGTAAAAGCTTTAAGGTTTGAAGGCAGTGCAAGTTAATGACATCTTCAAGCACCAACTTATGTTAAATTTTTGAATTAAAAGGCACTCCAAACCTTAACGCAGCGTTAGCGTTCAGGCTGAGTCGCTGAATAAAACAAAAAAGACCCTCTGCTCTCCTGGAAGTGGCTTGTCCCAATAATAATCCAGTCATGTTCAGCAAATGGAACTCTGAACTGTGTCATGACTCATAAATAGAGCGAGCTAATTGGAAAAAAGTGCTAGACTGACAGAAAGGAAGAAGTGCAGGAAGTATGTAATAAAAAATAAAGCATTTCACTTACAGCAGAATTGTTTCTACGCACGATGTCTCTAATGACAATAGATCGGTCTTCAAGTTTCAGCTGGAGAAGAGAGAAAAATGGAAGATGGTTAGCAAAGCAGCTTCAGAAAGAAACTGCAGAGTCTCAGCGCAAAACCGGATCAGTACTTTCCCATAGAAAGGACATTAGAACTCCAGTTATCAGTGGAAAAGAATTCACTGTAGTTTCTGCAAAAATATGTCCTTTATAGCAGCCTCCATATGCAACATTTGGTGACCTCTGACAGCAGCTAAATGATTTCCTCTGCAGGAAACACATTTCGATGACCCAACAACCAGAGAAGTGAAAACGTGATGTATTCATTTAACAGTTATTCAACCGGCATCTTACTGTTTTTTTTAATGTACTTTTAGACATTTTGAAGAGTTAAACATGAAATAACAACCAGGTTCTTAGTAGGAGATTGTGCAAACTTCCCTCATATATGAAGTTGCACTCTAGAAAAGAAGGGGGCATTATTTCCTGTATTATCTGGGGAATATGTTACTTAAATATTATATTTACAGTTTTACCCTTCGCTTTGGTTCAGCTGATCTACTGCATAACATTTAGGTCTCTGCAGGACAATGTAACTTATCACTTATGGTTCCGCACATCTCAAAAAATGGTAAAGTTGTTAATTCAATAAATAAAAGAGCAAAACTAACAAACTATGATTATCGTATCATATTGTTCCTTAATAATCTTTTGTTTAACAAGAAGCTCCCAACTATCTACTTCCATTTACAGTGGATGGAGGCCTCTTTCCACATTAGGGCCTGCAGACATTTTTCATTTTGTACATTTCCCCAGATTTGTGCCTGGAGAAAATCCCGTCTCTTTGACACGTCCGCTGTGGGAGATTGTTTAGACAGGTGTGCGCCTTTCCAGATCCTGTCCAATCTACCGAATTTACCACAGGTTGATAAAAATGAATCTGTAGAAACATCTGAAGGAGGATCAGTGGAAACACGATGCAACTGAACTCAATTTTGAGCTTCATAGCTCACTTCTGTTTATAAAATTTTCAGAAAACAAGCTTTTAATGGTCAATATGATTGTTTCTAAAACAAGGTGTGGGCATTTATCATATTGTTTATCTTTTATCGCGATAAATTTCTTATGACAAGAACGATAAATAATTATGTTTAAACGCCCCTAAACCTGCCCATATTGTCAGGAATGTTATGTTTACCATTTCTCCATTGTTTGTTCAATGATCACTTTTATTGTTAACACAACATCACTGCAAAGCATCATCATTAAACTTTAAGTCAATATCACCCTAATGATATTCTAAAACATTAACTCATTTATTTTTAGGATTTTTTTCAACCTGTCAGTAAAATGTTTTCATTAGTGAACTAATGTAGGTTTTTGCCTCTGATTTTGTAAACCAAATGTAAAATAATTAAGCAGCTAATTATTTATTTTTAAAAACTGGGCTGGTTGAATAAACAAATTTGCTTTTCTTTTGGGGTCAGTGATGTCTCCATCTCCTCCTGGGCAAAACTGAGCCAGTAAAATTGAATCTAGTGAAAAATTCTAATAAAAATATGGGATTCCTGACATTATTTACATTATAGAGCTGAAAAAAGAAACATATTTATTGTTTTATAGCTGAACTTCTACTTACAGAACACAGGAACTAACCGCACTAATCACAAAAATGCCTTATATTAGCTACTAACTAATAAAAGAGGCTGCAGACGGTTTTAATTGTGGGCTCTGTAATCATGTTGCCTTTGTTGTGAATCATCAGTGAAGTCCTGTTTAACCGTACAGCTGTGTAGCAGCAGCTGGTCTCTCTCTCTCTCTCTCTCAATGTGACGCCGCCTCTTCGCTTCAAACAAAAACGGCCGATCACGGCAGAACGGCTCCTGCAAAACTATGTAAACTAAATAGCAGCAGCTTTTTCCTTTCACATAATAAATTTGACAAATTTTGGTAAACAATAAATATCTTGTCATATAGTGCTGATTACATTTCAGGTGATAAAAAAAGTTATTGAGCATTAATTTATCTTGTTAATGAGAAGCAGTTATTGTTTTTATTTGTTGATTTCACTTTATTTGTACATCTTCATTGATGCAGGGAAGATAGAGCTCTGTAACACTGAGCCGTTTTAAAGAAATCATTGTTTTATTTCACTTCAAAACATGTTAATCTTGACATAATTCAATTCTTAATTTATCAAGAATATAGAAACAAAGAAAATGATTGTTTAATTGGATCAAATCTGTAGCCTCGGTGATCAGTGGACCTCAAACTGACTCAGAAAAATCTAAGTGTTTCATACCTGGAGCTGGACATTATGGCTTAAAAATAAAATCTCAGATTTTTACATAGCAAATCAGATCTCTGCGTAAAAAAAAATGTCTCCCTTTATTTTCCCAAATGGGACACATCATGAAAAATTAAATTTTTTAGTCCCTAAATCCATTTCACTGTGTACTTTGAGTCTCTCGGAGTGCAGAAAAGTTGGATTTAGTCTCTACTGGTGCTGCTGAGATGTATTTAGGTTCTGTTTGGATCATATTTTTCAATCCATTTAGTTTCAAATGAAGTAATTTTTTTTAACAATAATGTCAAAGTATTTGCTTTTTTAGCAGCAGAAGTATTACAAAAAGGTCATTAAATTCTGGCTAACCAATTTTGCAACTCTGCCATTTTTATTTCTTGCAACAATTGTTTTTAGTCCAAGTTCAAAGCAGCCGAAATTACCAGAGATAAATCAAAATGTTGGGTTGTTGGGTGTGTTAACCACATAATCCTTTACACTATTAAAGCATCATTTTGCTGAACAAAGATGACTTTTCCCACTGATGTGGGAACATTTATAAGAAAACTAAAATGTTTTCACACGTTTTGAAGAGTTTCTCCCCCATCATCAAAAAGGATTTACTGAAACTCTAATAACAAAAATTAAAACTTTATGAACAGAAAATTTGATTAATTGATCAAATTAATTTATCACCCAGCCTTAATAATACCCAGTAAGTCACGTGGCCTTCTTGAAGACAGAAGTTTGAACAAAAATATCCCAGACAATATTATGATCATATTATAAATAAAATGATTGAAAAAGGACAAACAACCTGATAAAGAAGGCTGGTTCTGTTCTGGGGGCGACTGTGGAACCTCCAAACATGGCGATCCAAAGAATGATTCTTCATAAAATCAAGAAAATTATGGACAACCCTGACCATAGACAAACTAAGTCTCTCTTCAGTCAGAGGCTTCTTCAAATTTGTTGTAACACAGACAGCTACAAGAGATCTTTCCAGCCAAAAGCCATCACTGTCTACAGTAACTCTTTGAAGAATTTGAATTAAAATGAGTTACAACAACATTTAATTTCCCTTTGGGATCAATACAGCATTTTCAAATTTGAATGTATGATCACACACCAAAACCAAGTTTCTGTGAACCAAGACAAGCGAGAAATATAATCTCAGCTTATTCAGATAGCACAAAGTGAACAATATTTGAGTAAATTGGGTCACTAAGGAGCACTGCGGCAGACACAGAACAAAATTAATCTAAAATAAATGAATAAATCAAAGGTGATGTGTCATTAAACATTCCTCTCTACCTGTGAGAGAAGCTTTAGGACCAGATGCTCTGCTTACATGAACAAGCAAACACAGACAAGAAGGAAGCAGAGGAAGAGACTGTGATGAAGAGGAGCTGCTGAATGTTAAATATTCAACGGCAGGGTGAGGCTGTTTTCCATAAATTTCACTAGACTGAGGAAACAGGATCATAATATTGGGTAAGCAGAGAGGAAGGCGGCTGAATAAACCAGAGAAATACAATGAAAAATGAGGAATCAAGGAACCAATTACAACTGAAGCTATTATCGACTAATTGTTAGAAGATGCGACTACATGATGAATCAATAACTGGAGGACAAAATGTAACTTATTAAACGTTGCTGGTATTTTTAAAATAGACAAGAGGTTGTAATTTTAGAAAAATGTGAAAATTTAAAATGTTTAGTTCTAAATAACAGGAGTAGGCCTGTCACGATGATAAATTTTCCTGGATGATAAATTGTCCCAGAAGTAATTGCGATAAAAAATAATGTTGACCATTTTCAAGTAACATAACGGTAACAGCATAATAATGCAAGAACAGATTTTCAAAGATGTATAAACTTTAAATTCTTATAATATGGAAGACATTTAAAATATAAAAAAATAAATAAACAAAACAGAAAACAACAATAAAATGAATAATGAAGTCTCTAAAAAAAAAAATTGTCCTTCAAAACAAGGGTTAGATGAGACCAAAGCACCAGACTGAAGACCAGTTTTGGTAGAAAAAGAGAAGAAAAAAAGAGAAAAAGAATAAATCATGCTAATGGAAATTATTGAAGCTGTTTTAATTTACCATATAATTAATCGATTTATTGTTTATTGTGGCAGGCCAAGACTTGGATGCAATTTGCATGTATTGGTTCATGCATAGCATTTGTTGGTGGATGCGATGCAGCAGATACCAGGAGTGTTTGGGTCGGGATGACTGGACCTTCAAAGTGTTTAGAAATGCTAACACTTCTGTAAGGCAAAGCTCCCTCTGTTACGCCGTCAAAGCACAGAACTGCAAACGAAAACACGCCCCAGTTCTTGGCAGTAACTCTGATTTGTCATTGTAACCCAATAACACTGACTTCTGGGAGGAGAAGACTGTGTGTGTGTGTGTGTTTGTACAGAGGATCCAATCGATCAGTCGCCATGTTGTCTTGTAATCTGGTGAACAACAGACGACCTTTCTCTCAGGTCTCCACTGCTTGACACTTACACAACACACACACTCACACCGACTTGCCTGCAAGCCTGTCTAAACCTTTTAGCTGAGAGAAGCACCAACACTTGGAGCTCTTCTTCATTAATATTCTTTCAATGCATCATGCTGCATTGCGCTGCTATAGTAACACATTTCCTCACCTTCAGACAGGCAGTGTTGAAATCGGCTGCATTTAGCCTCTCTCTGAAAGTCAAGAACAGTCTGATAGAGCAAACATTTGGCCTTTGAGCAGCATAAGCAACAGACCTGTCCTATTAAACCGTTACTAAGAAGAGAAAGAGCCAGTTGGAAGTAACCAAAGCCCAGAAACTTGAGACTTTAGGCTTTTCCTAAACTAATGTTTACAACCTACTCTGTTCACATTACTTTATTACTAGATTTTATTAAGGAATTGTATTAGTTTGCTTGAATTATCTCATCACTAACATGTCAAAATGTTTTAAGGTTATAAACAAATTAGTCTTCAACTGTTGAGTAATTTTTATCAAACACAAATCAAACCAATAAAATTTCTGGCTATTCCTGAGCAATAAGATTTATTTAGGATCAACACTAAAATGGCTAAAAACAGCAGTTAAAAATGACTACGTTCCTGTGTGCGTGATTATTCATTCAAGGAACGTCCTTTGGTCCTCTTCTTTGGTTCAGACCAAAAGTGGAAAACACCAGTGTACCTTTTATGGAAGTAATAATGGACGGCGCCATTTATGGAAGCAGACAGTGTTGTCACCAGTTCATAATAAGACAAAAGAATATACAAAAAGAAGAAAGCACAACTAGTAATAGCGTTTCATGGAGAATTAACTGCTACCTCTGTAGAGAAATTATAGTTTTCAGCCATCGTTTATGTCCAGATTAACCGTGTTTGGCTTCTTCTGGTGCAGAATTATGATGCATGTCTCACGTTGACGATGTGAAGGTCAGATAAAATGTGACACGATCTGCAGTTCTGTTCGGACTGCAGATACTTTGAAAACAATTGGATACATAACTGATTCTGCATCACATGCAGGACTGGATAATAAATCAATAACAATATTATTGTGACAGACATGTTATCAGTACCAATACAAAATACGTCTAGCAGAGTATTCATTAATTTCACTTACTCTCACAACTAACTCACTCATTCATTCTTTGGTTACCTAGAAACTCATTCATTCTTTGGTTACCTAGCAACTCATTCATTCTTTGGTTACCTAGCAACAATCTGCTGAGTAACTTGCGCAGCAGCAGTTTTAGATTTCGCCACCAAGCCTCATAACTACTTAAAAATAAAAAACAACAACGCGGAGTGGAAAACTGTGGATAAATCAGCAAAGCTCACTGACTAGTTTGGGAGTATTTCAGATATTAAAAGCGAATCAATAATTATCAAAAACGATTGATATGAAATTTTTGTCAATCATATTGTCCATCCATATATTTAAGCGGGTGAATAGATCAGAATTGGGCCGTTCCAACGCCCGTAAAAAAGTTGAATATGGACAAAATATTTGCAGAAAAAGAAAAACTGAATTTGGGTCGCATTTGTCTGATGTGTGAACATAGACAAAGGATCATTTTTATGGGAACTTCCTGCACTTATGCAACATAGGAGCATGCACTTTAGGGAGAGGAGTCATCATATGGCACTGAACAACCAATTAGAGGGGAACTAAGGGTAAAACAAACACCATGTCACACTGGGCTTCTATATTTAAAAAGTAAATGGACCTTTTAGCCGGATTATCCTTTAATAACCCAAAATGTTATGTTTAACATTACTATTTCTCTAACACAGTTTTAACAAAATTAATTACAAATACAGTTGAACTCATCATCGATATCTATCACATGCTTGTCATAAAGATGACACACAAAATCTAACTATTTAGTAACTGGGGTAGTAACTTGAACTGAGAAACCAAAAAAAACAAAGGATAAACAGAGTTTGGCTGTCCATGTCAAGGAGAGGATGATAAAGTGCACTTTAGCCATTTGTCACCACATACAGCTACACCTGGAACCCATTACTGTATAATAATGAAGCAACTGTTTTAGCTGCCTTGATGAGGAAGAAGGTGGGCAGCCATGATGTGGTGGCCTCTGACATGTAAAACCAGGAGAGTGTTTGGCATTTGGTTTGAGATGAAAACTTGCACGTCTGCTTTTCCAACCAAGCTGATGACGTCGAAGGAACCAGATTGATTACAAGAGCTGAGACCAGGATTTGTCTTTGTCTTTCCAATCTAATTTACATGAGCCGTTATTCAGGTGCAGCACAATGAGGAAGGAGAAAGAGACTGCAGCAAACTGCAGCTTGAAGCCACGCCTGTTGGCTCAGGCGGTTTTCCACTCATGGCTCACTTGTCATTCACTCTCATCTTCAGAACATGAGGAAATCTGAACCATGGAAGTAAAAAACAGCACAGACTAAGTCAGTATTTTAAAGGGAAGAAGCTACATTGCACTGTACACACATTTAACCATCCTCGGTGTGTTTTTCTACTAGGGATGTCCCACTTAGGATATTTTAATATGGACCTGGATACTGATCCAGGTCGTTTAAGATTAGTGATCTGCTGATAGAGAGTCCCAGTCTGACACTGCAGTCTCTCTTATCTGTTCCTCCAGAACAGAACAGATATTTCATCCTGACAAGAGTTTGTCCAGGATCAAAAAGCTGCTCCAACATGGGGTAGACGGTTAGGAAAACCACCGACCCACACACAACGTACCGTCTTCTGAGTTAATATTTGCAAATTCACATCCATGCATGTCTGCTTTGTGGTGCATATAAATATTCCCATTTGCACTCTCAATAGAATACAAATAACTTTAAACGTATGTAAAAACAGACGAGCTCAATTCCCATGTATTAATTTTTTTTTTTTGTAATCTGAAGACTTTACCAACTGTTTAGTTGAGTTATAAAATATGACCAATTATAACCCCATATCAAACCAAAATAGTCTGGTAGACTCAGATCAATTAGGGACCAAAACTGCAACATTTGTTACATTTTCAGCTGGTGCAGTTTGTTTTCACACTGGACTGTGTCAAACCAACTAAATATTTTGAAAATCCAGTTCACCATCCTCGCCTGTGGGGGCGCTACACTAAGAACTAGAGAAGAAAAACAACATAAAAACCTCTAAAGAAGGCACTGAGCGCAACTTCCTTATGTAGTAAATGTTATCAAAAATGTAGTGGTTTCTCTTGGGCAAAAGACCACAAGTCATTTCTGCCGCTAGATCTAGACTCCTATGTTTGTTTTGTTAGTATTTACCCAAAATGCCCTGAACTATATTCTGCTTCCTGTTTTAGGGGCGGTCTCCGATCCACTTGCATTTACACTGTACTCAAACCGCACCAGAGTTCACTTCAACCAAACTTAGACCGAGGTTTGTAGGTGGACCAGAACTCACTTTTTTTGGCCCATATCAGAGTTCGATTCAGCAATCCCCAAACGAATTGGACTTTCTAGACAAACTAGAGTTTGATTAAAACGGACAAAGCAGGGCTCGTGTGAATACACCGTTAATGCTCTTCTGCTGGTAGATATCATTTAGTAATGTAAAAATTTTTATTTTCTTACAGTAGTTTATAAGTAGATTAAAAAAAAACATATTTATCTGAATCATCTGATGTGAACAATAAAAATGATAGGAGTAAAATTGGCAAGGTTTGAAAGCGACTTCAACTCCAGCTACAAAAAAATCTTTTGCTATTTAAACCTTGTTTTAATGTTGAGCATTGAAATACCAACTGATAAAAACGCATCCCTCAAATTCTACATCTGTATTGCATCTTTCACTGTCAACAGGAGCCTCTTCCAGCAGCAAACAGGCAGGGGGCTGGGCAGCTTCCTGTTCATCACAGGACCAACACAGAACCACAGGAGACATAACAGCACAGACTCAATTTGGACAAATTGACCTAACATGCAGATGCACTTCAGCTCGAAAGTTTCAGGGTGTTGGAAAAACTCTATTTGGATTGGGAGTGAGAGGTTTATGCTGAACAAGTCACCACAAAGCAAACAGACACTGGATACTGGATCATTGGTGAGAAAGTCAAGATCTATATATATTTTTCAAAATGTAATAAAAATTCAATAACTTCTTTCATCTCCTCCACCCCCACACATTTACAGTTTTCATGGGGAGCAAAACTGCAACATTTGTTGCATTTTCAGCTACTGCGGTTCGCTTTCACACTGCATTGTGTCAAACAAAATAAACCCTATGAAAGACCTGCTCTCCTCCTCGACTGTGGGGGCGCTACACAAAGAACTACTCAAGGAAACCGCATGAAAACTTCTGAAGAAGACACTGAGCACAACTTCCTTCTTCACTAAATGCAATCTAAGAGTGGTGCCAGATTTTAACGGTTGCAGGATTTCTCTTTGGTCTTTGGCAGATGACCATGAGGCATTTCTCCCTCTAGCGCTAGACTCACACATTTGTTTTGTTTGCTTTTTCCCAGAATACCCCACAATATAGTCCATTTCCTGCTTTTGGAACGGTCTCCAGTCCACTTTGCATTTACATGTTGCAAACCTTGCTAGAGTTCACTTTAACCAAATCGAGACTTTGGTTTGTAGGTAGACCAGAGTTTGCTGTTTTGGTTCGCATTAGAGCCCAATTTTGCATTCACACCTCACCAAACAAACCGGACCTTCAAGGCAAACGAACCAGTTTGATTAAAACAGACTAAACAGGGCTGGTATGAAAGCACACTTATTGTCTGTGTGGTTTAAACTTTTACTTCTTCACTGTGAAAAATGAATAAATAACTCTGAACTTCAGTATAGTCAAAGCTGGCTTGATCAGACTAAAACAGGAAACTGAACAGTTGTTGATTGTCACCAATTATAGATGTACTATGATTAGCATCAAGTTTCTCAGCCCTAACAGCCCATTGATTCAGCTCCATGCTGAACCAGGAGCACATCAGCTAATGCTGGAAGGCAGAGATGCTTAAAACGTGTTAGCATTCATGTGTTTGGACAGTCTAATTTCCCCTCGTTGCACTATGATGCGTGCTGGAAAATGCTGACTCAGACAACAGTGAGCGAGAGATGAGCTGATGGGCTAAACGGGAATCAGGAGCAGCTCGGTGTTTCTTTACGATTCCCTACAATGCAATAATGCCGAAAAGAAGTCTCCTCTTTCAGCTTCGGTCAATAACAGACCAACTGACCAAGCACCACTGCAATCAAACCGCTGAGAGTGAAGCAGGAAAATAAGAGCAGGATTTACTGTTGAAATCTAGATCTTTATCTCTTGTTCTGATGATTAATTGGATAAAAAATAGCACATTTTGTGAACATTTTTTAGACAATGTTAGAAATATATGAAAAGATGCAAATAATGCAGTAACATACTTGAGTGAATGTTTGGTTATTTGTAGCAAAGGACGTATCTGCAGAAAAAAAAGAAATACTTCCAACATTAACGTGAAAAGCTCAGCTCCTTTTCATCGACTTAACATCAATATGGTGATGGGGTGATCTTTTGATTAGTTTCTGGATTTACTGATTAATAATTGGATTATACTGAAGCCGACTGATTTATTTATTTTTTTAAGTCGAGTTATTAAACTCGGCTAAATATAGCAAGCATTTTGAAAGAAAGTGACCCAAATCTTGTTTTTATAACTGAGAATAAATCTGTTCAACCAAGCCCAAAAGAATTTGAAAACTAGATTATTTTCTTATGGTATAGAAAATGGGTAAGTCCTAGTTAAATGTTGGATCTACAATGAATAACATCCTTTCCTACAAAAAGAAATAAACAAATCTGGCAACTTTATCTACTTTAATTTTGACCTTATGATATTGGCCCACGTGCCTAAAGTTAGGACACCTCTGAGTCAGGAGGAAAACAAGTAAGCATGCAAATGGAAAAAACTGAGCTCATTTTAATTTACCATGTGATTAACCAATTTATTTCTTATAACGATAGGTTTAGTTTTCCCTATTTCACATTTACTCACAAACTGCTTTCTGTCTTCCTCTGGTCCCGACACATTTACACCTCAAGCCTTGAATAGACATTTTTCTGAAAAGGGTTTTTGGTTTTTTACAACAGAACAAACCTCATGCAGTCCCCCTTGCTGCTTTGTCACCCAATTCCAATCAAAGCCAAATTATTTCTGCCTGTGTTTATGTGTCCATAAATGTGAATCAGAAATCTCAGAGGAATGCCTCTCAGCCTCCTGCAGTCTGACTGAAGCCTATTGATTGGACCACACAGGAAGGATGCAAAGCTCTATTAAAGAGAGAGCAGGCACAAGGCCTTTTATCCAGAAAGTCCAAAGGGAAATGACGAGAGGACTAATGGCACAGACTGTCTATTACTGAGCAATCTCCTGACTGTGTGATATCAACCAATAGAAAAATAGGAAAAATGTACCACAATAGGTGACAGAAAAAAGAATGATACAAAAAATAAGGTAGATTAACGATCAATTTGTTTAATTGTGATTAATCAATTATTGAGATAATTGTCAACTAATTTAGTAATCAACTAATTATTAACTTGAGTATAAAGACAAAAAAAAAAAGGCAATTTGTTGAAGTAACAAAACACTCAGAGCTGTAATTTACACAAAACCATAATAAAAAAAAATACAGATTTAAAATGAGAAACCTTTATCTGTAAAGATGTTCTACCAAGAACTCGTCAAGTGGCACTCTGTTCAAATTCTGTACAAATAAAATCTCCTAAGCACCCTTTCTGTCCAATTATTAATCGGTTAATTTAAAAAAAAAAAAAAAGCAACAGATCAGTCAAACACTGTATTGATGCCAAGTCAAGCAGAAAGGTCTGAGCTTTTCACATGTTGCTGCTAAAAGTAATGTTTTTGGCTCCAGATGCATCCTGTCTTACAAAGAATCAAGCGTACGTCGGCCTGTCGCAACAAGTCCTAATTTAATTAATTGCATGATAATTTCCAATTGCATGATTTAGCATTTTTCTCTTTTCTTTTTTCCATTTGTACCAAAAACTGGATGATAAAAGCCTTCAGTCTGTTGCTTTGGTCTCAACTAGCCCTTATTTTCAAGGACAATTTTGTTTCCAGACGTAAACAAATACGTAATTAATTTTCTTTTTTTGCTTCTTTTATTGCTTTCATTTATTCTGTATACTTCTCCTAATGTTTATTTTTTAAATTTAAGTCTTAAATGTTCATTAGAAATTACAGTTTATTGCTCTTTGAGAACACATTCTTGCTTTATTATGTAATTACCATTTTATTACTTAAAAATAGTCTGAAAACAATATTATCGTTTATCGCAATAACTTATGGGACAATTTATCATCCAGCAACAATTGTTATCGTGACATGCTTACTTGTATGCTAAAGGAATGCTATGTTATTACATTTGTTTATTTTCTTATTTAAAAAGGAATTAAATTAATTTGTTTGCATCTTTTAATGTTCATTTCAAACAGCCAAATACTCAACCTACAAACATTTAAATCTCCAAATACCAGATAAACTTAAATTATTTCCACATTGTATAACACTTAAATCTCACATTCTCATCCTTAAATGTACAATTATTTATACATTTTTAATATCATCATTAGCATTTTTAGTCTTTGAAGCACCCATATTTCCCAATTAGCTACTCTTTAAACACTTTTTAAGCAAGTTTATATTTATTCTTTTTTTAACTCAATCTACTCCACACAGATAAACAAAAACTCTATTTGGTTGTTCTAATACTTTATTTTATTTCCTTCTCCTCTTAAATTACAGCCCCACTTTATGTCACAAACATTTTTTGTAAATGTATTTCTAATATTGTATAAAAGAGGCTTAAATGAAGATTTTCCAGAATGTGCCAATTTCTTTAATCCAACATATCATCAGAATAATTGTTGAAGGCTTTACCTTCTGCTTAGCAAAAAGGTAAAGCCAAGAAACAATCATGAAGATGGAAAAAGAAGATGGCGACATGGTGCAAGGGAGGGGTCAGAGAAAAGCACAGAAGTAAAGAAAGAAGAGGCAGCTGCCTGTCCAACAAGTAGAAGATCAAGACAGATCCCAGGAGGAAGATGGAGAGCAGAGAAACAAGAAAAGCAAGAGCCAGAAATAGACAAGAGTGCAGTAGATGGCAGTGACAGTAAGAGAGGTTTGGGAGGGGTGCGACTGGGTAGACAGAGAGTGCACCATCTCCCAAATGGGCAGGACCAATACTGCAGAGGAAGAAAAGGGAGGATGAGACGATGGAGGACGGAGAGAAACAGGAATGAGGGCAAGTCATTGCAGAATCTATAATAATTTCCCTGTATGTGTGCCGGTGTGGTGTGAGCAGCGGGAGGAGGATCCATTATCGAAGGAGCTGGACAACTGGCCAGTCAGCAGCACATTACATCAGCGCTGGCCTGCTGGAGCGCTGAGAGGTGAGGAAGGTGCTGAATATGGGCTGGGAGGGAGGGCGACGGGTTAGGGAGAAGGGCTGAGTGGGGAAGGTAATAAATAAGGAAGCAGGGTAAAATGGAGATGTAACAGAAGGCGTAGAGAGGAGGAAGACGAGGGAAGATTCTGGGGAAAAGAAAGCAGAACTAGGAGGATAAAATTGTTTAAATGGGAAATTGTAATGGAGTGATGTCACAATAAATTTTACTGGACGATAAACTGACCCAGAGGTTATTGCGATAAACTATAATGTTGTTGTTTTGAGACACTTTTCAAATAATATAATGGTAATGGAATAATAATAATGCATGAACATATTCTCAAAGACAGATAAACTTTAAATTCTAATTACACTGGAACTGGAAGACATTTAGAATATTATCTAAATAAAACAACGAGTAAAATGAATTATGAAGTCTCCGTAAACAAAACTGTCCTTTAAAATAAAGGCTAGTTGAGACCAAAACACCAGACTGGGTGTTAATTGATCATCCAGTTTTTGATAGAAAGAGAAAACAAATGGTTAATCATGCAAGTGGAAATTATTAAATCAATTAATCCTGGATTAATTGATTTATTGCTTATTGCTACAGATTAAGTGACTTCATTTCAGATTTATAGAAAACAGGACTGCCTACATCCCTCTACAGTGGCTCTAACGGGCTGAGTTTACCAGAGGGCTTCGATTTATCCCATTTAACAAGGCAGAAGATGATCTGCTAAAGAAAATCAGATTTTTACTGGAACTCACAACTCGATTATACAACAATATGGGATCTCACAATAATAAAGCACAGCAGCAGAGAAGTTGGTTTCTTAAAGCGCTATCCGTTTACTGTCAGAATGTAATTATATCTGGTGAAGTAAGTATGAGCTGTTACTGTATTATTGGACCCAATTGTGAATGTGTCATTATAGCTGCAGCTAAACTCACCAACCACTTTAATATACACCTCAAACTGCTTTGGGATTGGAACCCATTGTTCCTTCAAAGCTGCTTTAATTCTATATATTTGATCCAACAATGTGTCAGAAACATTCCTGAGAGATTTTGGTCCAAATCACAATGTGAATGTGAATCTGATGTTGCTCTTGAGTACAGAGAGCTCATTGTCATGTAGGGCAGCAATTAATGATTATTTTAGTAACTGATTAATCTATTAATTATTCTGACAAAAAATTGGCACATTCTGCACATTTTTCATTGGACTACACAATACGAGAAATGCATTAAAAGATACAAATAAGAAATTCAATTCCAATTTTAATTGTTTTTATTTTTGCCTAAAATGCAACAACATTCCGTTAGAGTAAATAGGTTGATGCATCTGGAGCTTAAATAAAATCCTTTGAACATCAAAATGTGAAAAGCTCAGTCCTTCCTGTATGATTATTTTTGCAATAATAATAATAATTGGTGCTGAAATAATTGGTGGTCTGAATAATCGATTTGAACTTAATATTTGCAGAAAACGAGAAATGGTTAAAATAACTGAAAAGATGCAGTGCTTTCAGAAATCAAATAATCCAAAGAAAACAAGTTCATATTCATTTAGAAACAACAATACTAATGTTTTACCTCAGGAAGAGTTCAGAAATCAATATTTGGTGGCATAACCAGGTTTTCAGTGGGGTTCAGTGCAGTGGTCTCTTATTATTTTTACAGAGCTGAATATACTAAAACATCAGCAATCTTTATCAGACAATTATATATTTAAAAAAACATAATACATAAAAACCTACAGAAATACTAGTTTTATTTACAGAACCGCTATATGTGTTTCATGTTTTATTTAGCTAATTTTCTGGGGAAACCCTGCATTTGAAAACAAAAACTTCAACTCAAGACACACAATAAGTGTTATGAGATCAATAATAAACCAGAAGCGTAGTTTATATAGGCGACAGACGAAATTCATCAACACAGAGAATTTGCTCATTCTGTCTTATTACATAAGGTTTTATGACACTGAAGTCGTTCTTCAGAGCATTCAGACACAAATCTACACATTTCCTAGAATGTAAACATGCATGCAAGTTGTATTTTTCATAACAACGCACACATTATTCAAACAATGAGCCAGAGTGACGCTCTATGTTTGATGGATATTGATGTAATAAAAGCTTGAGCTGGATCAAACATCACAGTGGTGTAGGGTGACTACATCTGTAATGTGATTACAGAGGGTGATGATACTATTCGCTCTTACAGCAAAAATGAGAATATGAACACAATAAATAAACACCGTTATGAATAAATACATCACCCTTCCACATTTCTACAAAAAGTAGCTTTAAATAAATATTTCATTTATTTTGGTGACAGTTATCCAAACCTACTAATGCATAATTACTGCCTGCTCTGTGGAATAATCACTTACACTGAACCTGTTCAAGGTTTACCAAAGAAAACTTACTCAGCCTGCTGGCTGGGGCACTAGAGCAGTCATTCATCCAGCGGCCCATCGTGTTTTTGGGTTAAAATATGTTTAAAGTTGACAGGAAATTTTTAAATATCACTTGATAACCATGTGTTATTGAAAGACTGGAAGATTAATACCTGAACACCAACTGCAAAGTCTTAAAAAATGCAAACATTTTAAAAAGACTTAAATAAATAAGCAATGCTTAGCCTGGTGGAAAGCCTGTAAAGCCTGGTGGCCCGCCAGGCTTATATTACACTGGGGGAAACCCTGCTGTTTGACAACATGCACTAGGTTGAAATTGTCACAAAGAATCACATCATACCCCAATTAAAGAATTTCAAGAACAGATGAGAAACAAAATCATTGTCAGTTTTATGTGTGGAAAATGGCAACAAAGCCATTACTAAGACTCTCAAAGTGGGCGAAAAAAAGACATTCATCCATATAAAATCCTGAATCCTAGTTCAAACATACATAAAAGATAAATGGATATTTTGATTTTGAATGTATTCAACATTACACACACAACTGTTCATAGCAATGTATATCCATGTTTAAGTAAATGTTAAAAAAAGGAAAAAATAAATGTTAAATAGTCCAAATGGCAAAACAGTACAGATTACAGATTCATAACCAAGGAGCATTATAGGCAAACAAAAGATGACTTGACCTATAAAGGACTTGAGAATGTGTTTTCATTCAAATTCGTCCTTTATTTATAACAGATAATACAGTTTAACACTAACAGCAGCTGCGTTTCCATTGACCATATAATTACGCAAATTGGAATTATAAAAATAAATGTGTTTAATTAAAACACGTCAATAAAAAAAACAAATTTTTTTAATAAAAAGTTTTGCGTTAGGCTGAGGTTATTTTTTGACCATATTAAAGTAAGTATATTTTGCAAAACTGCTATGAAAACACTTTGCATCACATGAGTAACTTGATCAACAAACAGATGTTACTACCGACGGAAAAGATGAAGACGACGACAGGAAGAGGAAGGAAGATGATCGTGCAACATGGTTCTTAATGACATATCGCATTATTCACGTGATTTTAATTGCATCTCTTATTTAATGGAAAAACAGGATAATATCAATAAAGTATTAAATTCAGAAGTTTGTACTTCACACAAAGTGCTAAATCTAAAACAACACGGTGTCTCAAAGAAGACGTCTTTCAACTCTTGTGGGTCACGTCTTCACCTTGTGAACAACTTCCTCACCTCCCAACAAATCCTGCGTCATCCCGACTCAGTGTCTGATGACAAGGACAAGACTACAGCAGACGGAGGGCGCAGCACTTCTGTGTAATGAGGGACAAGACAACAAGAGGACAAAACTGGTGCAACAAAGTCAAAAGAAGACTTTTGTTTGTCCTCCATGTTGCACTGGTTTGTTCTACTCCAAGGTTTCCCAAAGAAAACTTGCTAAGTCCAGTGTTTAGGTGGCACGGCAGTCATTCATCCAGCGACCCTTTGTGTTTTTGAGTTAAAATATGTTTAAAGTTGACAGGAAATTTGAAAATACCACTTGATAATCGTGTTATTGAAAGATTGGAAGATTAATACCTGAACACCAACTATAAAGTCTTATAAACAGCAGAGATTTTAAAAAGACTTAAATAAATAAAAGCAATGCTTAGCCTGGTGGTGACACAAGTAAAGCCTGGTGGCCCGCCAGGCTTATAATACACTGGGGGAAATCGAGTACTCCGATGCCACGAAGAGTGATCAAGATCACAGATGTTGGTCAGTGTTTGACACTTTCAGGAAGGTCAGACCTTAAGTTTGTTCATGTGGTTTTATTTCTAGACACAAGAGAGAAATGAGATTCTACAATACTGAAACAATAACTCTAGCATTACAGAAATGTACAAAATAAAATCGGATTTTCTATATAGTAGCAGTGTCAGTCTTTATTGATTAGAATGAATGAGCTGGCAACAAAAGTGAGCCAGTGGCAAAGATGAACATTTTCTAGCAAATTGGTGATAAATTTAAACTTGCTCATGATCGACACAAAAATAGCCAGCTAGCAAAAGTTTATTAGCAGCTCGTTAACGGTAGCTTCAATCGCTTTTAGTCACAGAATGCTATGAAAATGTCTGAACATTTGCCTAACAGAAAAGTCCCACAAGACAAATAAAAGATAAAAAAAAGTCCTACCTCCACAAAATGCAAGACCTGAAATTACTGTATTTAAGGCTAACTTACAATTTTCTGATGAACTCAAAACATTTTAAGGCCTTAATTTAATATGCATGTATTTAGGACTTTTTAAGATTTTAAGGACGCATCCTAAGGCAGAATCTCATTGGCTGCAGAAACCGAGGCGCTGCATGAAAACAGAAACATCTCACCAAAAGCAAAACAGATTTGTTAGCACACTGCACTTAAGGTCATTGCAAAAAGCAAAATGTTTTGTAGTAAATTTCAGCCAAAAAAATTTCTAAGATTAATCTCAAAATTTCTTAGTTTTTTCAAGCAAATGTTTGACTTTTTAAACACAGAAATTTCCACGTTTTTTTTCTAGAAAACTTCTAAGTTTTTCCAGAAAATTAATGACTTTGGAAATTCAACTTTTTTTTCCTCTGGAATTTTTTTTTTAGCTTAATCTCAAAATTTCTTTGTTTTTTGGTGGACATTTACTCCTTTGATTTTCTATCTACAACAGCCCTAATACGCTGTCATAGTTTTGCTCATTTAAAGAAAGTTGTAACAGAATATAATAAAATAGGAATAAGTCCAGGATTTGATTAAAATCAACAAACTGATGAGAATTTTAAGTGATTCAGAGAACAGAAGGTGGGATGATACCGTTTCAAAAAGCAAAAGCCTGCACATTACCATAACAGCCATCTGGTACCAAACACAGCCTGTCTGATTTAGTCAGGATTTTTTCATTCTTATTCTATTACATTACATTTCTCCAGACAGTTTAGAGATGTTGGTTGCATCTACTATTAGTAATGAAGTCCAAGCTGTTCCCTCTCCCATTTGTCCCACCCATATTTCTCAACCACAATTACTTTCCCTTTTAGCCCATTTCTGTCAGCAGCACCCACTGCGACCTTCCTGTTATCTTCATTACCACACTCGCCTCCTCCTCCCTCCACCTGCTCCACCCATAGAAAAGCTGCTGCTGCCACACAGGAAATTCTGCTTTGGTCTCAACTCACCTGAACTCACAACCATCTACACAAGCAGAGCAAAGTAGTGACTTTGGACTGGGAAATGGATTGAATGATCAAATGTCCTGTTGTTGAAGACTTAATTTTTGGAAAATCTGGATTTTTTTTCACCAATGCACTTCTCGGGTTTCCATATTTCAGACACCAAAGACATCACTTTGTCTTTGGTTGCCTTCTCGTTTGACAAACATTTTCTACTTATTTGGACTTAGAATTCAGGTTAAGTCACAATTTTTTAAACAAAACCCTGTGTTTGAAAATATTTGCAATTTCTTTAAAAAAAAAAAAAAAGCCATTAAAATCAGAAATCAAATTTATTTTTAATCCATATGGCCCAGCCATTCAGAGAACTGACATGTGAGCAACCTGCACCAACCATCTTATTGCAAAATCATCAACAATAAAATGGCATAGATGTTATAACAAGTTATGTCTCAATATGAAAAGGAGGCATTTCCTATTTTAACATGTTACTGAAAATAAATGTAAGAATTTCAGAGACACAGTACGTATTATAATCTCACCATAAAATGTCACTGTAAGCTGATGTAAACAGATTTTCTTTGTTAAAGTTATCACTAAGATATCTAACTGAGCAAAGCAGATTTCTCTGTAAAAAGCTTTTCTTTTCCCTCCACTGCAGCTTAAATCCCAAGTGATGTGAACGATCATCCAGCACAATAACAGCAAATCCTTTCATAACATTATTAAGTTAGTGCTACTTTCAGGTGTCCTAATTTCTAACCACACCAACTCATCTTGCATAACTGACTGTTGAAGCGTCAATTGTTAGTTGTATGGTATGCCTACAACAGCTAATTAAAGCAGGTGTTATTAGCAGGAAACAATCCTGGTGTTTAATGATTTAGTAGCAGTTTCAGTGGCCACACCCACAGAATTTGCAACAACTAAAAGATTTATCTCAAGTTTTAAAGTAACAGAATCAAAACAAAAGACTAGAGACAAACTGAAACACATAAATTGAGAAACATTTCTTATATAATTAAAGTGCTGCAAATGTTGTGTAATAGCTTATTTTAATGCAAGTTATCAGCTCAGCAAATTGTAGAGCTTCAAGTTAAACCAGACTGTCCAGTGCAAATTGTGCAGAACTGCACAGCTCAACAGAATGTCGCAAACTTTCTCAAACGTGCAACACAGTTTCTCCTTCAGTATTCCCAAATCATGCCTCCATAGAGGAACTCTCCTGTAACACTAGCTTTATCTATAAATCCCAGTGAATTATTGGACGACCAAATCGACAATGACAACCCATTAGACTGCAATTGAACATTAGAGATACACAGCAACAGGCTTTTTAAAGATCTTTATACCTATTCTGGGTATTGTGTTTATTAAAGTTCAGCTTAAATAGTGGAGCAGCAAACTTTACATTAAAGAAACCTTTTTCTCTTCAACCCAACTAAATAAAAGTTGTTCAAAGCCACAAATGTTCTGTGAACCTTTGAAATTTGGAGGTCAAAGCAAACAGGAAGTTGCTGTGTAAAAAGTAAAAGTGAGTTCTGGATGCTCACAAACGGACAGTAAAGGCTTCGATGGCCGCCTTTTCAGGACATATTGTGTCCAAATGGTACAGTATTGTTGGAGTAACACTGGTAAACCTTTGTTATGACAGGCTGAATGACCAACCAGAACTTTACTCATTCATTAAAAAAAAAAAACAAAAAAAAAAACACAACAGTGCAAAAACAGATCTGAGAGTTTAAACAGGCTTCTTCTGGTGCCGTCCAGAAAAAGAAAGTAGGCTGTTCAGCTTTTCCAGACTCATTTTTCTTTGAACCTATTGACTCTTGCACTGGTGAAGGGAAGTCCTACCTGTTGCACACAAACTAAAACAAACGCTTCCCCATTTCTTTATTAGCAACAAGGAAAACACAAACTAAAACATGTCAATCAGGAACTGAGCAGAGGCTTTAAAAGATCTTATATTGAATTGAGACTACTTTTCAAATAATGGACCACAGATTTGCTCAGGCAACACAATAAGAACTAGAGTAAGTAGTAAATAATTACATTTAATTGGGTAACATTAGTGAAAAAAATGTACTTTGGGGAATAGTTTTACTACACCATACTTTTACTTGAGTAATAACATCATGAAGCTTCACTTTCATGAGTAAAATTCCTAGATACTTTACCCACTGAATGAGAAACAATTACATTTTAACTAAAAATGACATAAACCTACATGAGACTTCCAGTTTTTAAAAAACTTTTTTATGTTATTTCATATCTGCTGATCCGTTTGAAAGTCAAGAAGATACAAAAAAAATCATATATTGTAACTGGTAGTACTTCACCCTGTTCTAACATTTAAATATTCATTTGGTATTTTGTAATTATGTTATTTATTTTTGCATTATTGATTTTATTTTAGCCTTTAAAATACCAGAATTTGCTACATCTGCTTTGTATCCATCTTTGTCAATAAACCAGTAAACCAAGACAGAGATCAACTGATCAACAGATTGGTGCATTATTTTCCAGATTCATCCAGAGACCATAGGCATGCTTGGCTACCAAGGAATCTACAGATATGTAAACAACCAAATCATTTCGTGACAGTACACCGCTAACAAGCATTTATTTTTCATGCCAACACTAATTCTGATGTTGACTCTGTCTCTGTGTGATGTTGGTTCAGGACTGTCAGTCCATTCAACCAAACTGTTAGCATCTTCAACAGTTAGTTTTATTAGTAACTGCTCATCTCTTGCTACTTAGCCTGGTCACACCCAGCTGAGGAACTCCAGAATCAGGACGAAGTAATCAATAGGTGTGATTTTACAAGCTGGACACCTGCTGAAACATGGACACCTGCACAAAGTCGATTGGTTACTGAATACATTTAGCTTAGCAAAAAGAAAACTGTGAGATAGAACAGCCCTGTTTAGCTGAGAGATAGGCAGCTAGCCTGCTAGCTAGCTTGTGTGCTTACATGCTAGCCAATTAGCGAGCTAGGTTTGTGGTTCCAGGCAGATTAGGGGGGGACCTTATCCCCGACTGACTTCTGTGCAGATTTATCTCCAGCAAAAACACAAAAACAAACTGGTTAGCGTTGAGCAGCATCGGAGTCAGGTTGGAACAGACACCCGTTGTCAGTGTAAGCAGTTAAAACAAAAGCCGGTGGTACCTTTGTCTCTCTGATGTCCTGCTTGGCTCCTTCGGGGTACCACTGCACGCGGACAAACCCTCTACCGAGAGGCCGACTCGGGGTGTCCACGGCACTTTCAGTATCCGAACCACACGGGATTCGTCCTCCTTGTCCTGCGCCGCCGCCCCCTCCACCACCGCCGCCTCTCCCTCCGCCATCGTCGAGGTCCGAATCTGAGTTAAAATCCTCCTCCCCGTGAATCATCCGAACGATGCCGTACCGGACTGAGCCGCGATACCGTCCGGAGACCAGGTCGTGGGAAAACAGCAGCCGCTGCGAGCCGTCTGCCGTGGGAGACAGAGCCATGGATGGAGGTTCCGAACCCGGGCTCGGTGCGGGAGAAAGGCCGGGTGTCGGGGATGCCGCCGTGTGCGTTTCGTCCGTTGCTGCTGTCGCCGCATCCGATGCTACGGGCTCCGCCATCGCTGCTGTTGTCAAGGAGTGATGTAAGTAGCGCGAGGATGACGGTGAAGTGAAAGGGCTGAAACTGGAAGCAGTGAGGTGCACGTGTTTACGTAGCGACGGAGGGGATACGTGGTATGTAGCGGTTAGTAGCGTCATCACGCAGTACCATTTGCCACCACTAAGAGGCGCCCTTAAACACAAATTTGAGGACAATAATTTTATAGTACAAATATTCGATTAAAAAAGGGATTCAACACAAGATTGCCACAGCACTTTTCGAGCTCATTAAGCCTTAGTAGCCTGTGAGCAAAAGATAGCCGTTGTCTGAAATAATATTACCAAACGCTAATTTCTACTTTTATTTTGAGACTACTTCAACATTTCACAAATTATTCAGTAAACAATTCAAATTGACAGTTTCCCTGGAGGAAAAGATATTTAAAAAGTAGCCGTAAAATGGACTCTACATTAAAAAAAGGCTGAATTGTCTCATAGTTTAAGCAACAATATATGTTTGATAGAATATAATTAAACTTCCAGGAGCATAGTGAAGCATTAACATCAGCTAAAGTGATGAAATATACTTTTTTTTATACATTATTATTATTATTTTAGATCTTTGCTTGCATAATGACTTACTTTACTTTTCTTTTGACCTCTTTTTTTTTTTTAATGAACCTATCAGGACCCCTAGTGTAATGTTCTGGATTTGCCACGTCTTACATAAATAATGTTTGTCCAGAAAGATCAGTGCTTTTAATGCTGATGAGGTGACAAACAAACTCCTACACATCCTGTAATCCTCTTACAGAACTGGAAAATAAAGTAGCATAAACTGAGCTTAAAGGAGCAACATTCAGCTGACTGAAAGTCTCCTACAGAAAAATAAGATCATGTAATTAAGTCCTGCAGAGCTCCCAATTAGGCAAGACCAGGAGAGATAAAATCAGACTGTTTTGTGTCACGAAATTGATGGAAAAAATACAGTTTATCCCTCTGAAGGATTAATGCACATATCTGCTGTCCTGCTGTGACCTAGGGTCACATCTTTAACAGATAAAAAAGCTTAATTATATACTGCAACTCATGATCCAGGAATCTAACTCTGACGCATGACAAGGATCATTGTAAACACACTGCTGCCCCCGCTGCCCCCGGGTAAATATGTTTATTGTTCAACCTGCTCGCCAGGAAAGGAGGCTTTGGGCTTCCAGCTCACCCCGGGATTAGAAACAGCCGCCCCTGCGCACCGATATAAAACCTCCCGGCGCGCCGCGTCCAGCTCAGTCTTTACGCATAAGTCCGGCAACGTGTGGAGGAAACTATCTGCGAAGCTGCAGTTCAGGAGTGGGCGCGAATAAAACAGTTAAAAGTGGTATTATCAGTGTCTTTAACCTGCCTGCTTCTGAAGACAAACGGGTCGGAGGGATGTCCGTGCTGGGCGCACTGCCGTTCATGAAGCCGCTGCACCATGTGCGCTCCCCGGTGCCGCAGGGCCGCCGCCACACGCTGCCGGCCAGCGAGTTCCGCTCCCTGAGTCCGGAGGACGCAATCAGCGTGTTCGAGATAGAGAGAGAAGGTAAAACGAGCTTTTTACTTGGAGAGTCTCAGCGCTAAGGTTGCTGTTGCTGTCTAATTTAATCAGTAGATCACAATTACGCACACTCCAGCTATATGTTTTTATACATATTGTAAATGACTTTATTAGTATTTTGTGTTTCTTTATAGAAATAAGTATTTGTTGATGCTTTTATTTTGAAAGGGTTTAAAACGGAAAGGGGAAAAAGTAAGCGACGTCAGGAACGGATAATGACTGCTCGTTTTGGCGGAAAGATAAAAGGACAGAACGTGCATTTGGGAAAAGGATAGTTACAGAGTGTATCAAATTAGGGTATAGA
>CAEFZY010073221.1:0-24151 GCA_903066815.1 Brachyrhaphis roseni | reverse complement strand
TAGATATAATAGATTAAAGAGGAAAAAAAAGGGGAGAGGGGGGGGGGGGAGCGGGGGTGGGGGGGGGGGGGGGGGGGGGGTGGGGGGGGGGGGGTTGCGTGTGTGTGTGCGTTTGTTTGTAATATCTGGTGGGGACCATTTTCCTGACATACTACGTTGTGGGGACCCACTGCTCCTTGTGGGGACCGAAGCCTGGTCCTGGTCCCCAGAAGGGGAAACTTTTGGTTTAGGGGTTAGATTTAGGACTAAGGTGTGAATTGAGTATTGGTCAGGGTTAGGATAAGGGTGAGGTTTAGGCTGTAGAAATGAAGGCAATGGAAAGTCCCCACAAAGATAGCCACTCAAACATTGGGGTGGGTGTGTGTGTGTGTGTGTGTGTGTGTGTGTGTCTGCATATGAGTGAAATGTAGGTCAGTCCTGCTGTTGTACCCTGCTGGTGAACCCACCAGTCAGACTGGGGGAAATGTGAACTGGAAAGAGGATGTTGATAAATGGACATGTGGTGTTTTTTTTAACTACTACTCCATTGATCCACTACTTTTAATGTTTTCATCATATGTGGCATCTAAAATAAAGATGCCAGTCAATAAGACGGGTTGGTCGCAGTTGGAAGAGACGGCATGGGAGCGGCCTTCTCATCGGGTTTTAAAAGAGGTTCCCATCTGATAAAACCTTGGGTTACTGTTAATTTACAGAGGATTAGGATCATTAAAACCTGGCTGTTCATGTTCGCAGCCTTTCACACAAACAGCCTGGTCCCAAGTGAGCAAAACCGCAGCAGGAAGACCCTGCAACGCTCTGCTGTTTACATGAGACTGCAGATGAGGCTGAAACAGAGAGGATGAGGAGAGAGAGGACAGATGAGTAAATATCAAATAAAAAAAAAATAAGATTATGTAATCTCTGCTGCTTAAAAGCTTTTTAGATTGACCAAATTTGAAATGGATATTATGTTTAAGTCTAAAAATCTTTAAAACACCATTTTTGGTGATTCTTAAGTGTTAAAACCCACAAATGGCCTCTGCTACACACTTTGGATACCCCTGCTCTAATGTATGGTCTAATCCAAGGGTGTCCAAACTTTTTTATTAAAATTCTCAGGAGCTAAAAATAATATTGTTGTGAATTCTTATTTACCTGCCTAATAATACGTTTTTTTAAAAAGTTACATTAAACTTGTGACATTTTCTTTAATGTTCACATTTATTTTACATTTTGGGCCAATTATTTTCTATTTTGTTGGTCTATAAAATGTTTTTAGTTCATTTCAGATGATAAAAATTAGAAATTTCTTTTCAAGCCTTGTAACCAGTAACACATAGGTGTCTTTTTTTATTCACTGCAACTCCGTAACTACCGCCTGTCTTTCCCGCTCTACACAGCAACAACTTCAGTGGATAAAGTGACAAGTCATAGACAAAAGATTTTTAAAAATTGGACACTTTAATGAGAATGTACAAAAAATTTTTTATTTTGATTGTATTTTTTTATCCCCTTTTTTAAGAGTTAATAGTTGGTGTTTAGGCGTTGTTAATCTCTTTCAATAACACATGATACGTAGCTCTCATGTGATCTCACTTGCGAACTTTGTAACTGACGGTTGCTATGGAGTTGCTATGACAACAATAAAGCCACAAGCTTAGAACTCACTTTCTCCTTCCTATCTGACTTATAACAATAAGAACATTACAGCTATTACTCGGTTACAATTTTTGAGTACTCTACTCATCTCTGTGTAATACTAAGATAAATATCAGTGACGTTTAATGTAGTACTTACAGCTGGACTAGCAAAATTAGGGTCGATATGGGTCAATCCCGACAGCAGCCATTTTGTTCATGTATCTTTCTCTCACACACTGGTTAAGAGTGTCCACATATTTTCTTTTTGTGGGTCTCAAAGCCTTGGGGTCCACCATGTATTGAGTTTGCCTACTAAGATGGTGTGGATCACTTACGGTTCACAGTTGTGGGAACTATGAATTATCTAGTCATATTTTCAACTTTAACCGTTTCTTGACTCATAAACTCAGTAAACCGCTGATCAACTGCCGTAGCTCCCCTATGACTGGCTTAGCAAGCTTGAGTTGACTTCCTGAAACTTTCATACCAACTGAATATTTTCCCTTCAACTCATTTAAAAATAAGCAATTCTTTCAGCTGCAATTTCCTGGATGAGAGCATAAATGCTGAGCGCCACTGCCTTTTACTCTGCACAAAAACTTCAAAACAGAATTTTGCCAGCTCAAGAACTGAAGTCACCAATTTTGTATTTGTGACTGTAAATTATGTACTGTTACTGAAAGCCTACTGAAGCAGAAGAGTAACTTTTAACACCTGACTTCACATTTAAGTGAATGAAACGGATGATTAAAAGAAAACGAATGCACAGTTCTGCTTACCAGCAACTGATAACTGAGCATTAAATATTTCAGTTCAGCTGCAGCTTGAAGTCTTCTCCAGAGGAATAAGTACTAATGACTGTCTGTGCAACAGAAAAAACATTACTGTCACCTCATGGTTGAGTTCAATAAATTGTTCCACTTACTGCTTTCATTTTCCTTTCTGTACAATCTGCCAGAAGGCAGAAGCTCGTTCAGCAGATGAAGGATGTGTAACGGGTTCAACAAACATGTTTTGTGCCTGTTTGAACCCAGACTGCTCATAAATGGATTCAAGAGTCCTTCCCATCACCTTCATAGCAGTGTCCTAGATTTTGCAGATATTCCACACTTTAAAGGGATCAACAATTTGTTGTAACAATAGACTTTATTTGAGAAATATTTAGTTTTAAATAGGTTATTTAGTTTTTATACATTTTAATAAAATATTGTCACAGAACATTGCCATGTTGTTCACCCTGCAATGCATTCTGGGTAAATGATGTCTAAAGGTCCAACTGCCCAAACAGTGATGAGTAACGTTATGAAGCCTTTTTAATTTGAACCTGAGCGCATTGAAACCGAATGCAGAAATCACAAGAGATGATGAAGGTGAAGAGGACCAAGTAGAAGAAGAGGACATAGTTGGACGTAGGAGCTGATGTTTTGCTGTTGCTGCCTTCAGCTTTCTGAATGAAACAATGAATGACATATTCCTCTGGTCGGACTGTGTGATCCAGTTAGTACTTCTACAGCTCGTGTCCGGTCCGGTCTTTGTCCAGGGCAGCTGAAGTCCCACCCGTTTTACCGCTGCAGAGCTCTGTTATCATTTAAAAGAGCTTCCAGTGCTGTCTGTCTGATGTTCCTTCCAGCGTTTATTGCTTTGGTGACAACAGGGTTTAGGTGCTGTGTGGATAAAAACTGCATTTATTTTTAGTTCGTTAAGGAAACGATCATTTGTTAGAGCCTTTGTCAGTTTTGCTCATACAAATGACTCAAAGTCTTCTGGAGAGAAATGTTGAGAGCACAAATGTACGTCCTTCAGAAGTTGTTTGGTACCGACTCTCTTCCACTGCGCTCTTCTTTTTTGTGTGTGGGAAGCGATCCAGATTCACGTCACTCAACAGTGACACAATGTGGCATTATCTAAAATTACACCAGTCAAACGCAATATGATAAACAAATACTCAGGTAAAGTTAGCCGTGCTGTGTTTACTCTGTAGACTCCAGTACAGAATGGACCATTATGCGTCATCAACATCGGTGAAAAAATGGCGACCTCCATGGGTGAAAAATATAACAAAAAATATACATTTTTGAAGTAATTATGAGTTTTGGCGTATCACAAACATTTTTTTTTTAGTTAGATGGAAAATTACAACATCCATCCATCCATTTTCTTATGCCCTTATCCCACTTGAGAGAGGTGCTGGTGCTTCTTCCAGCTGTCAACGGGGGAAATACTCTGGTCAGGTCGCCAGTCCATCGCAGGAAAATTACAACAAATTTAGGTCAACATGTTCAACTAATTCTGGATCCCTTTAAAATCTTCTCCATCATACTGTCTGTAAAGTATCTAAAGTTTACTTGTTAAAGTTTTAAACTTTAATTTGGAGGGGGAAAAAAGGCTTTCAGAGTTGCATTTCAAAAGCATCTGTGCTCAACTAATGATTTAAAATCCATGCCTGAACTAGATTTAAATGTTGGGACGCAAGGCGGGCCACTATAGTCCCAGAGAAGAAAAACCTTCAGCCTGATTTCTTTAATGTTTCCCAGCAGTTCATGAATACGTCTGAGTGCTTCTTTCATTGATAGTGAAGGTTGTGAGAGGACTGTGAGGGAGTCTCCTCGTGATAAAAGAGAGTTTTATGTCGGTTTTACTCCTCAGAATAATAATGTGCAGTGAATTGGGAGCAGCTCTGAAACAGAAAGGATTTTTGCTGCCGTGAATACCATTCAAACAGGAAGCTGCAGATCACAACAAACACACGAAGTGAAGAAATCACCGGAGCTTTCATCTATAAGGAGTTTACTTCTTAATTCACCAACTTCATTTCTCATGATGTACGTTTACTTCTGCATAGGCTTCAAAAAAAAATATCAGCGCAAACTTTAAGGAAGACATTTTTTTCTGTATGTCAGCTGTTATGAGTGAAGCAGCCTAAGTTTTATATCAATATTAAGGATTTATTGGTTTGAAACAAGCTCCTATTTCTTGCTGAAATTTTATTTGTAAGTTTGTTTTGTCTTATGTAAGATGTTTGCACCAGAAATGACACAAAAAATACTTGCTAAAATGTTTGTGTTTTTGCAGTGCAACTTTCCTTAAACCCTTTTTTAATCAGTTATTTTTGATTTGTTTACCCAGACTGAGTGTAAACCGAAGTTAGCCAAGCAGAGCTCCTTCATCCTGCTTCTATTCCCACAATGTGTGCAAAGGTCGGCCTCACAGTGGGAAACTAACCTTCTGGAAACTCATCAGCTAAGAGCAATGGTGGATTACCATCACAGCAGATGTGCAGACGCCTGCAATGCGGCTAACTTTAAAAGATGTGCGCACACAAAGCTGCAACAATGGTCAGAAATAAATAAATAAATAAGAAGTCAAACTGTTCATTTTTGCATGCTGCTCATGTTCATGTTTGGAAAATCGCTGAAACATTAAAATGAAGTATAATAGCTGCACTTTTTCTTAAAGGTAACAATTGCAAACAAAGCAATGGAAGTTTATTTTAAGTTGCTTGTGATTTGTGCCAGATATGCTTCAGCATTGGGCAAAAATACTTAAAAGTGGGATTTTCCATTGGAGAAATAGAGGTTTCTCTAATGGAAAAGAAACTTACATTAGAAGATTGTTTGCAGTGCAATGTTACACTGCAAAAATAGTGTAACATTATCCAAATAAAAAAAAAGCATTTTTGACTTTCATTAAACCTACAAATATGAAAAATTATTAACCAATTTCAAGACTACTTGGCAGGTTTGAGCTTTGAACTGAATGAAAATTTCAGGGTTCAAACATAATCAAAGTTTTTGACAAACTTTGATTTTTATTCTTCTAAGGACGAAGAACAGAGCAGTATTACCTCTGAACTTTATTCTCTCTGTACATTTTTTTTATTTGAAAACCATAATAAATGTTATTATTCTTCACCTGGCAGTTGCTTTTGATAACCTCAGAAACCAAAACTTAATGAAAGGTTCAGAGTTGTTGCTTTGACTAGTTTTGATCGTCTGGTTTATGTATAAATGACATTGCAGCATGTCATTTATGTAGATGTATAAATATCATCTACTTTTGATATTTTAATTTTAAGTACTTCTGAATAAAAAAAATCTACTTAAACAATAATTTTCCACATTCTGTTTTTCTTGATGACTGTACTTGGCTGTGTTGTTTTTATTTATTCTGGTGATGCAGAAAGATAGAAAATAAAGAAAAAAACCACAGAATACCAAGAAAATTGGAAATAAATTCAAATGAAAAAGCAGAAATACTCTTCATTGTGTCAGTGAAACCAAAATAAGCTCCAAACAGAATGACAAATCTCAATATTCTGCTTATGTCGTTAAAAACACAATTTTGCAATTGCAGTGTGTCAACTTTTTTTTGTCAAAAGCAAAAAACGAGATGCTTTTTTTGTTTTTTGGGTTTTTTTTCGAAATTGGTGTATTTCCATCAACCAAATTTATTTTCAAAATGTCAAATTGTGAAAGGAAACAGCCAGTGATTCAGCAACTTAGCAGAAATCATCACAAGTGATTTTGGGCTTGTATGAGTTTGACTTTATTGCACGTTAAAAGGAGTGGGTAAAAGTATAAGCTTATTTTTACTCCCAAGTTACTTGGTTTTAAAAGTCTTCATAGTATTTTATACATCCATATTTATAATTATTACAGTGCATTCATAATTATGTGTATTTCAGCAGCTATTCTCAAAAATGCCTTCCAGTTTTGGAGCTTTTTGTCCCCTAAAATATGTGGCTGTCTTTTTGAGCTTGCCTCAAATAATCTTTTTGGTTTCATTAGACATAAACTGCACAGTTTGTACTTCTGCTCCTTCTGTCCCAAAACCCACAGTGTGTGTAATGAAACAAACCACAACAGCTTCTACAACTGGACCGCTGTGCATGCAAAATACAGGGGAAAAAATCCACAAGACTGCTAAATATGAATGCAACCCAAATTCTGCAGTACAATCACATCCAATCCCAACGTACGTTCATGGTTTACTGCTGACCAGGAACAACCAACAACAGTATCTGTCATTATTTGGGGATTATGGCAGGAAACAGTTACCTGAAGGGAGCCTCTGGGTTTTGTTTCCAACAATAATTTGACACCATTGCACCTCTTTCTATTTATTCAGCACAAACAACAGAAGGTAAGGTTTTATATTAGCGGTTTACAATATTCAGTGCGAATACAGATCATGGATTAACTCGGCTGTGTGATAAAGCGAGATTAGAATAGTATATTTTATGTAGCGGTAGAAAATGGGGAATATATGAGCAGGGAAATGTTTCAGCATAGCACAGAGTGAAGCATTTAGATGATTTAATAATGTAAAGTTAACTCAATAACTCTACATGAGTTAATAAGTGCAGTACAGGAGCAAAGGAACGGGTACCAAAAGAATTTTAAATTCAGATTTTGGCTGTGTGGGGGAATAATCATTCCAATCTGAAAGAAAACAAACATGGATTTCCATTATTTTATATAGAATAACTCATTTCTTGGGACTTTATAGTAGATATAGAGAAAGCAAAGTGAAGTCTAGACAAAATAATTGCATGGAAAGATGAAAATTATACTTCAGAAGTTAGGACTGATTTTTTTTTTCCTTTTTCTGCTTCCAGAAAACAGAGAAAATGATATAGTAATGTCAGTCTTTGTTTTCTTTTTTTGTTTGTTTTTTTTATACATTTTGCACTTTTGGTTCATTCTTAATTTAATCTACTCATTTGCGCATTTCTTTGGACCAGAGTTCACTATTTTTAAGAACCGGACGGTATTTTATGCTGTAATTTTGCTCTTATTTTACAGGATGTTATTCGTAATACTGATTTTAGATTTTTGTGTGACTCTACATGTTTTTTTTGACATTTGTTGCTGATGCAGTGAAACTTCTTCATTGTGGAACAATAAAGTATATTTATGTTCTATTTTGTTCTTAACTCTTTATCAAATCTTATCCAGTTAAGCAGTTCAGAGAATAAAGAAAATTATTTGCAGTCATTCTTATTCTTTGTGGTCAAACATCACCAACAAACCATTCTGGAACAAAAATGTCAGAAAATTTTAATCCCAGCATATAAAAACATGAAACCTACAGAGTCCTAATCCTAAAACTAAATACAGCTACAAACTAATTTTACAGTTACTTTGTTCCTCAGCAGCAATAAAAGCTGATTCATCAAATGGTGTCTATCCTCAGGCTCTCTGTAAAATATACATAAGAAACTCTGAAGAACAAAGCTTAAAGTTAATTATTTGAAACATTTATTTATCTATTCACTTTGGATCAGCTGATTATGGCGCAATATTAAAGTACCAGCAAGTTCAGAGTTGGTGTGCTCTATTTGTGAGTGTATTTAGTTTAAAGATGTGAATACAACAGGGAATATGCCTTCTAACTTATTTTAACTCCTTACAGGGAGTGTAAACCTTATTACTGGGTGCCTGTAATTTGCTTCGTGACTCCAGGTTGATAATCTGCAACTAAAACTTACAAAAAGAGTCGAAGAAGACAAAGTAAAACTTTAAACAGAACAGAGTTCATTTCTCCCGCTGATCTTTTGCTGAGGTGTGAAAACATTGAACCGAACACTGGAACGGACTGAACAACCGGACCAAGACCAATATTTTGAGATGGTTTCGGTCCGTTTCCAAATTAAACACTGCAAAAGCACAAAATCTTACCAGGTATTTTTGTTGTAGTTTCTAGTGCAAGTATTTTAGTAGACTTGAAATAAAACAAAACAAGTAACTTTTCATCAAGATATAGGAGCTTGTTTTAGGTAAATAATTCCTTAATATTGATTAAAAAAAAGTTTAGTTCCATTAGCAGATTATTTTACTTGAAATGAAACATTTTTTCTAGGTTATAATTGAAATAATCTGCCGATGGAACTAGTACTTTTTCATCAATATTAAGGAATTATTTACTCTAAAAAAGCTCCTATTTCTTTCTGAAAAGTTACTTCAGAGTTAGTTTTGTCTTATTTCAAGTCTAGTAAGATATCTGCACTAGAAACTAGACCAAAAAGAACGTGGAAATGTTATTCAGGTGATAGAAGGCCAACTTTGTAACTGTCTTTATGTGGCTCTGAAGGTTCAGGTCTGACTCCATCACCACACCCAGTTTTCCAGACTGATCTTTAACTTTTAGCTGAAATAATTGAAGCTGAAACTTCAGTTTTGTTTCTGTTCAGCTGGAGGAAGTTAAGTCACATCCACAATGATTTGTTCAGTGTTTGGATGGGTTTGGTGTTAACTGGTGACATCGTAATGTAAAGCTGTGTATCATCTGCTTAGCTGATAAATTAGCTTAAAAAGCAGAAACAGAAGACATGACACTGTGTACGGTTCATACTTGTTAAATAACCGAAGGATTTAGTCCTGAGATAATTTAGCTCCTCAAAGACGAATAGGAATCTGCAGCTGCACAATTATGGTGATTGTTTTTTTTGTTTTTTTTTCTTTGTTTGGTGTTTTTGTTTTTGCACTGGCAGGAGTTGTAACGGGGGAAACATTCATTGTAGACAAAAGGACCCCTGCTGGTGCAGTCTGTGCCTCAAAACTGGAACCGTCTCTATAAAGTGGACTTGGCTGCCATAAAAGACTTCAGTATCTAGCGTTAAAATGGACGGCATTAACCTTTAGGGGTGCCTCACTCTGTAATGATCTCTTGTTTCAGAAGAGCCTGAACATATGGGATCGCCCCACTGGGATACTGCTGTTGATAAAGGGAAAATGGAGATATTACAGGGAAACAGGGGGGGAGATAAAAAGCCTAAGAGAATAGAGTTGATGGAATGGGTGTGAAAGAGGAAGAGATCAGCAAAGACAAAAAAGACCTGGTGTGAAAATGAATGTGGGTCGGAGCGACAGAAGTAATAAGGCTTCCCGCAGCTTTCTCTGCTGCCAAACGCAATGATTGATCAAGTCAAAGCTCTGCTCTTTATTAGCACCGATCACACACCACCGGCAGCAGGGTTTTCCTACACGACTTTTGGGATGAGAGGGAAGAAGACGCTTCAATTTAATCCGAAATTTATTTCCATGTGTCAGCTTCGATTTGCCAACGATATCACCAGCGTACCCTGATACGTCTGTCGGAATCTGCTTGTCAAAGCAAGAGTCTGACTTTCAAGCTGCCAGCATCAAACGCCCCTCACTGACATCATGCTGGCCTTTGAGGCATTGCAATCTGAAAAGAAATGCAGTTTGATTGTTTCACTGCCAACCCAGTTTTAGATTTAAAAACGTCGATTTCCACAGGGGATGCTGAGCAAATGCAGCAGCATCAGCAGAATTGTGTAAGGAAAGAGCCATTTTCCTCTTTTTTTGTGTCATGTTCTCCACAAACACCATTTTATCCGATCAGAACTTCATATTCCTTCATATTCTGTGTGGTCTGTCTGGTTCTGAAGCGGTTTGATTTGCCAAAAAAAAGAAACATGGTTCTTAATGTGATTGTCCAGAGCAGCTATTGAGCTGCTTTCATCCTTCACCTACTGGAAAGCCTTTGAAAAATGACTTTTAAGGCCTGTCTCATCTACAAAGTGCAGCCCTACTGCTGGGTGAAGGATAATACACCAGTCAACAAACCTGAAAAAATTTAAGATTTCAATTTCTTAATTGATATTTCTTGGTATACTAGGTATTTTTTTAATTAATGTGTTCTGTTACAGCCTTCAGTTTGCTGAGTTTTTCTGAACGCCTTTAAATCGAAGAGTGGCGCTTTATGTTTTCCACGCTATGAAAAATGTCTCCTTACTTAACACAGAAAAATTTGACCATGGGATTTCTGGCTTCTTCAAACTGTAAATGTTGTGTGTTAAAATCAACTTTAGACATTTTACAACGGCCACTTGCTAATGGCTGAAGTTGGCAAATACTTCAGACACCATTTAAAAATGCTCATAAATACTTATTTTAATAGTTGAAACACCAACTATACCTCAATATGCATCAGTATGCTGAGTGGAAACTGTCTTTTCACTATCGCAGAAGATGAGATCTGTAGTTGTCCTTATCTTGAGGGTAAAGCTAATCAGTGCTAACAGTTCATTGCTGCTTTGCAAATGCCATCCAATAGTATGGCAAGCAGTCTTTTGCCCAGGTATTTCACCTCCACAAGCTGTATTTCCTTCCAGATGTTTTAGATATTCTGCATGAGAAGATCCGTAAAACTGTTGGCACATTCTTTCCTAGTCACATAGTTAGAGGTGACCTATTATACTTCCTTGATCAGGTTAGGATAGAACTATGAGCTTTACAAAACAGTTAATCACATTTTTTGTACAAAATCATGGTTAGAAAATGACATTTTAGTCTATTTTGAGCTGTTTCAGAATTAGCTGGGTTGCTAGGTGACGGGTGGAACCCTGCTGCGGTTGCTAGGTAACAGTCTAGACTTTGCCGGGGTTACTAGGTGATTTACACAAATACTGGGTATTTGTGTAACCCAGTATTTGTGTAACCTAGTATTTGGTTACACAAATACTAGTTACACAAATGGCAAAAATCTTCAGATTTTTTAAATGGCAAATTTTCCAGGCACCAAAAAAACATGAACTTGTTGCCAAAAACCAACTGGGTGGTTTTTCTTTTAAATCCCTTTGGCTGTTTTTAGAAGCAGTGAAGACCAAATGGAAGGATAAAAAGTGAATTTTGAATAATAGATCCCCTTTAAATTAGTGTTGGTGTTACTCTTTTGATGTTTTAACGTACTCCTTAAACATGATTGTTTAAAGAAGATGTTTCTTTGGCCGAACCTCAAATAATTCACATTATTTTGTCAAGAAAACCTATCGGCACTGGATCTGATGATGTTTTGTCACATTGCAACAGCTCCCAGTGTCGCCATCTATCTCCAGTTTATAGTTGCATCGTTAGATATTGGGCCATTTTTTGTCCCAAGTCAGATTACAATCTAGCATCTTTCCCTCCTCCTTTCCAATGTGTTGCAGTGAAATAAGATCTTTAAATCTTTGCTTGTATGAGCTGTAAATTGTTCTGTACAGTGGATGTAAAAGTCCACATATCTGTTGAAATTCCAGGTTATAGTGATGTAAAAACTGAGACCATAATAAATAAATTTAACACCTTTTAGATCTTTATTGTGACTTGCATGATGCAAGTCCCTCTTCAATGGAGAATATGAATTATGTCTCTAAACATTTATTGGCGTTCACAGCGCTGATCATTATATCAAACAGTAGTTATCAAGAACTCTGCAGCAGAGTCACCATTTCCCTGAGGATGCATCAGTCCTTTCCACTGATATTAAAGGACCTGATGGTGTTAATAAAGGCAGTGCTAAATTACTTTTCTACATTTTTCTGATGACAGTTTTGAAAGCAGTCCTGACCTACATTCACAAGCTGATGGGCAATATTAAAACCAATAGAGGGAAGATGAAATGACTCACATTACTTCAGAACTAATCTAACTTTTATTAATATTGAAGCTCTTTGTTATTAATTTAGCCCTAAATTAAGCATGCCCACAGTGAAACTCCCAACATATTAAGTGTCAGTTTCCATGATCCTTCTTTCTTAATAGAGTTGTTGCTCCTGAGCAGCTTTATAATAATTTTGAGGTTTTCATTGTGTCGTGATTTTTTATGTCTTTGCTGTTCAAAGCACCAACTTGGAGGATATCTTCTTCCAACAAACATCTCAAGTGTTCTCTGTTTTCTCTTGTACTAATAGCAGAGCTAATTATTTGTTTTAAAATAATTTAGCGTCCTCTAAATAAATGTTTCTGGATAAATTCTAAAGCGCTAATTTCCTTGGCTGTTTTTAAACATTCAGTTAACCAAAACTTCAACCCAGATGTTGAACTTTATTTATCGACTATTAGGAGTTTTTCCAAGTAGTTAGATGTGTCTCAGGCTCTTATTTTGAAGTGCAAGAAGAGTGTTTATGCAGCGGTTCCATTTTATCACCTTCTCTCTTTTTTTCTTTACAAACCAGAAACATACACAAACAAAAGGAAACAAGGATTGCGTTTTTTTTAAGGGCAAATCTAATTTGAATTGAAGTTGGCGCTCTAGAATTAACTAAAGTATTGTTTATGATTAGCTTTAGGGTTAGCACAACAAACTTTTTAACTAGCGGTGCCTGCTACTGTCTTTGTTTTGTAATCCACAGTGAGGCATCTTCCAATATATCTTATAAGAAGCATATTGTCTTTCTTTTTTGTAAAATATTCAATGAATAATAACTATTCTTCTCTTCAACAAACCATAATCTGACTTAGCCCCTTGGTAGCTTAATGCAAATCTATTCATAGGTTTTCTTATCTTAGGCAAACTATGAATCTCTGAGAATTACTGTTATTTTAGTTCTGTAGGTTCAACAGTATCAGATTTTGAATACTAAGCACAAACAGATTGTGCATGTTTCAAATTGACACCTGGACAATCTGATGGTCGCCAGATCATTCTGTTTCCTTCGTTTCTTCTGTGTTACTGTTACTAATATTGGTAGCTTATTATTGTTATCTTATTATTATCATTAGTGGTTTTTTTACATTTTATTTATTATTAAATGTAACCTTTCTATGTTCGCCTCAGGTCCAATAGGTAGATTTCACAACAGACACATTCAGGGTCAATGTATTTATTCTAAAAAAAGATTAAATCAAGTTGGTGATCAACATCAGTCCAGCAGCTTCTGCTCCTAGACATGAAATAAAATATAATAAATAACCCTAAACAAACTACAGAACTCCCAATGAGGAGTTAAAATCAGTTGACAGCAGTTAACATTTGTAAAATTAAATATAGCTAAAATGGACAACATTAATAATGATAACAGTTAAAAACGTTTTAACAAAATTAGTTCTGAAACACTGTATATTATTAAATTAGCCTAAAATATATGTGAAAATATATTTGTAAAGACAACGCAGAGCTGATACTACAGTTACCGACGGCAACAGAAAAAGAGGGCGGAGCTGTCAGTTTCCAGTTACTATGGTAACCACCAACTGCCAAGAGCAACGAAGCAGAACGTAAAACACCGATAAATGTCTGGAGAAACAACTTGTTCACTAAACTAAATAAATTAAAAGAAGAAATGAACAAATTTGGACAAACTTCACAACTGTACTATTGTTAAAATAAAACAATAGTATATGAAAACACAGATTAAGAAGATTTTATAGGTGTACATTTGCAAGGAGTTGGTAATCATTCTGATGTATGTCTGGTTGTGAATTACAGTTGTCATTATTACTATTATTATCCGTAGATTTTCTTGTCTTGAAGTGAGTTGGTTTGTGACCATCTTGTGTATGTAATATAATTTAACAGTTGGCTCTGCATTACAGTACATTGAACAGGAACATGAATATTATAACATGGTTCTAATTACAAATTTTTGATAATTATTGAGTCAGTAGCTAATAGGTTTAATTAAATCGAGATAAGGGGCAGGGTTAAGTGTTCACTTCTTCCCACTCAAACAGAAAAGTGGTGATAATCTAATTATTTTGTTCTTGGTTGTTGGCTGATTACTTGTTTTTAAAAAGCTGCTTGAAATAAATCAAATCAAATACTGTTACAATTCACACCACAGTGCGTGAAAAAATATGCAGCCATTCATTTTTAATTATTGTCTGTACAGAGTCCAACATGTGAGTGAGACACATCTGGTCTGCAGCATCATTAACCCACATTTATTCCCAGATTGTAATGCCCTCCGTGGGCTACACAGACTAATCCCAAACACCCACTCACTCTCACTCACTCAGATGTTCAATTCATTCACAGTTTTTCCTCTCATCTGCTCAATTGTTTGTTCACGAACACATTGAGCCACAGCTAGCATGCAGCACCTATGGGGCTTTCATCCTCTTTGTTTCCTCTGTTGTGGTTCAGGATCACAGCAGCTGACCCACCTGGCAGCACTCTTACACCCGTCTGCCCTCCTGTCCCATTCTCCAGCGATTACCACTCTAATCCATATTTAATGGATTCAGCACATTCTCTCCTCCTGCACTGATGCTCACCCCTGATTAAACCTCCACTTGCAATCCAGATGTTACAACTGGATAGAGCAAGAGGTGTGTGTTTGTGCAGGACGAGCCGAAGCTGCAGAGCTTTCCCGTCGGAGCCGAGTGAATCAGTTGGCTCACAGGGAGGCCCGCTTTTAATAACAGACTCAGACAGGCTATTATCTGAATATGAGTGGAGTCTGAACCTGCTTCTGCTCCAACTCTGGATTCCTGGAGAAACCAACCGAGGATAAAAGAAAAAGGATTTTAAAGGGTGAATCCCTTCCTCTGCTGCTACTACTTATCCCTACAACTAAGTTTTGAAATGTTTGTAAAAAGGGTTTTACTAGAAAGTTAAATTTTTTTTCCCCACATTATGTAATGAAGGAATAAAGTGGAGTAGCTAACAGATGGAGGCTTTTGTTCTCTTTTTAGGTTGTATACTGAAAAAATACAAACTTTTACAAAATATTTTGATCTAGTTCCTAGTGTAAAATATCCTAGTACACTGGAAATAAGACAGAAATAACTTACAACTAACTTTTCAGCAAATATAGCAGCTTGTTTTGAGTCAATAGTTCCTTAATATTGATGAAATAGTAGCAGATTATTTAACTTTCTAACTAACTAAATAGCATAACAATAATGCAAACAAACTAACATAATGCTAACTAACTCACTAAATAATTAACTAACATAACTCTAAGTAAGTCACTAAATATCTAACATAGTAATGCTAACTAACTCACTGAATAACATATTTTATTAACAGGAACATAACATAACATCTCGCATCTTTATGAACAAGCTTTAGTTCAAATACTTCACCAATCTTCTTACAGAACAAAATAAAACAGACTAAACAGGACTGGTGGAAATTCACCCAACAAGGTCCATCTGGTTTTCAACGGACAGACATTTTTAAAATAGAGGACATTGTTGTTGTTGCAGAAATGTCTGCTTTATCCTTAGAATTATTGTCAGGCCCAGTTTTAGTCATTTTATTGTTTTATTCCTAAAATTGATGGCAGTCATTCACATTAAGGATTCAGCTGAAGGATGGAAATGAACAAATGTCACATTTCTAGACTGAAAGCAGGAAATCAAATCAGGGATGCATGGAAATATTTCTGGAAGCTGCATATCCTTCTTGTTGTCATCTTGGCCCTGCTGCTGTTAGTGGGCGTGAGCATCATATTTGTGTGCAATGCCATGCTCAGTGGGTCCATCTCCTCCAACTCTCCTGCTATGTTCACCTGGAAGCCTGCAGCTCTGAAATCAAAGTACAAAAACAGGGAGCTGTGAGCTCATTTATCTCACTGCTTTCAGATGGAAGGTGGCAGATTTTTTTGCAGCTCATCCCCCCTGATGTGATCAGAGCGCTGCGCGTGTGTGTGGTGTGGGCTGGTGCGTGTTTACCTTCACCTTGGACCTCCTCTACCTGATCTCTCCTGCAATGATATTGTCTCTTCAGCTCGCTGTGAGCCATCCATTAGCTGCTTTCTCTCCGCTGTAAGACTGGAGGATTTCAGCATCGCCTCGCTTTTCCTTGAAGGCTTTGTTCTTTTTTGTGAGCTAATTTGTGATGGAAACTGAACCAGTGGGTGGCTCATTTATGGGTAATGATATTCCTTGTGGTGCCACTTCGTGTTATCTCTCTGGCAAAGACGACAGACAAGGTAGCAGTAGGAGAATCAGATAAGAGCGACGCGATAACCCGCGTGTTCAGTGCAGGTTTGGCGGTCCCTGTGCAATCCTAATCTATTCAGGTAGGAGGTTTTAAATAGATGCAGCTGTACTCGCATCATGTCCTGTAATCTGGATTAAACTGCATCTCTGAACAAATTGAATAATAAATTTAAAAAATGTAAAGCTTTTATTTCTCTAGGATTTTGATACCATACCTATAATTTTTTTTACATTTATTTAATCACATAAACTGTTAAAGCTGCATTATGTTATTTAAAACTTTTTTTACATATATAGTATAGCATGAGACAGATAATGTGTGATAAAATTAAGTTCTTCTGCCTTCTCCCAGTGCTGTATAGTAACAACCAATCAGAGCCAGGAGGAGGGTCTTAGCGCTGTCAATCACTTTAGGTGAATGCTAAAGCTAGTTAGCATTGCAACCAATGACGGAGGTTCATTGACAGTGCCAAGACCCTCCTCCTGGCTCTGATTGGCTGTTTTTGGTCAGGAGTGGTGTTTTTCTTTAGACAGCAGTAGCAGCACTGGGAGAAGTTGGAGGAGATTGATCTTTTCAAAGATTATCTGTCTCATATTAAACTGTCACAACATGGTGACAGTTTAAACAAATATGTGGATAAAAGGCTTAAGAAGAAAACCTAAAGTCTGGTGACTTGCAGAACTTTTGTTTTTGAACAGTATTAGGACACACAGTATGCCACATGCATGCAGATCTAGCTGCATCCGAACGCCCTGAGTAGACGTGTTCATGGTTTTATTGTAGCATTTCCAAAACAGCGCCACCCTTCACTAGGAGGAACAAAGACAATGAGTTAAGAGATTAATATTTTCATTTCAGGTTGTATATATTTATTTCTGTGTTGTTATTGCAGGGGTAATTTCAAGTTAGGTGGTTTGTGAGTGTTTGTTAAATGGGATAAGTGTCCTGAGCCTGGTTTAGGTGTATCCAGATTTGTGGAAAGTTACATTATTTCATTATAAAACAGGCAGGCTTTACATATTTAATGTCCTAGTGCTGGGAAGGTCTGCGCTTGGTGCACATCTACCAGTGGAAACATTGTTTTACCTTTTTTAAGCCTTTAAATTTAAAGGTTTGGTCTGATCCCAATGCTTGTGTCATTGTGATCAAATCAGAAAGATTTCTCTCTGGGCTGTTACAAAATCAGTGCTATAATTGCACCTTACAAAACAGACAAGATCTTTCTTAACAAGTATTGATGTTGTAATGTGTTGCATATTTGCAGATGCACTTTGTTTGGCCAATTCAATTACTTCTCTCTGGCTGTGTCCTTTATTTTTTTCCAGCTTACAATGAACAGAAGTGATTAGTAGTTAGTCACAGCCAAGGCAGCCTGTCTTGGCTTACACTAAGCATATGTGTCTGACCACAGCGCCATATGGGAGCGATGGCAGCCGACCCATCACTCATGCAGCTGAACGGCTCAGAAGGCACACTACATCTGCTACTGTGTGACAGAGCATTGGCACTTGGTGTTGTTGGACAGGGATTTATGCTACTGCTGAAGTGTACAAACAGTCACTTGCTGTTATTGATTTGCCCTCTGGTCAATCCATTAACCTCAAGTAAATTATGTCCCCAGGGAGACTCTGTGGAAATCTCACTTCTAAAGGAATATGATCAATCCCAGAGCTTGAAAATGATTTTTTTCCCAATAGGTTAGTGTTAATTATAGACGCTGGTTGTTCTCACCAAAGCATAGGGCCAGGAAGTTTAAATTTTGTCATAATAAGGCGTTTCTCCCCATCCCCGTCATGTGCAACTCTTAAGCTCAAAGCTGCAGAGAGTTAAATTTATATTTTACTCTCTGATGGAACTTTTTCACATTACTGTAAACGTCAATGTATTTTTCTAAATGTTTTTGTGGGAGATAGAATAGGAAGACATGCAACAAACAGTCTGTGGTTGGAAACTGAACTGGTGACAACTGGTGATCTATTATACTTCCTTGATCAGGTTAGGATAGGTCTATGGGCTCTACAAAACCTTTTCATTATATTTTTGCATAAAATAATTCTTAGATAATGAGATTTTAGTTCTACCTATTTTGAGCTCCGTTCAGAATTAGATGTTTTTGGGTGTCTTGTCACTTGAAATCTGAATAAGATGCTGCTGGAAACGCACCCTAACAATGACACCCGCACATGAAAATGGCTGCAAACAGATGTGCAATTATGCAACTGTACATTTTTGAAAAACAGAACCAACAAGAATGCAGCTAGTGATTTCTAAATGCCATGTCAAAAACAAAACACTTGTCTTTTCCAGCAGCCATTGTACAGCACATTCAAAACCAGCCAACCAAACAGGCTGGAACTCCACTGGGGTTGCCAGGTAACAGGCTGGAGAAGCATTAGAAACCCAAATGAAAGTCCAAAAAGGTCATTTTATATCATAGGTCTCCTTTAAGGACTCTACTCTGTGTACATGGTGTGTCTGCTCTATTACTGAGCCATGAGTTAACCAATTCAGTGTATTTTGTTTTAATTTTCTGTGAAACATCAACACAAAGTTGCACATAATTATGAAAAAGAATCAAAAGTATGGCAAGCAAGTGCAAAAGTATATATATCACTACCCTGAATATTACCAACCCCCATGGGAAAACATGGTGGTGGCAGCATCATACTATGGGAGAACAACCCTTAATGAACAGGGAGAGCAACACATTTTAAAAATGTATACCATTTTTTCATTCCATTCTTCCAGCAGGTCCCTCACTTCAAATCTTATTAAAATATATTTCTGTTTGTAGCTTTAAGATGACAAAAGGTAAAAAAGTTAAATATTTGTTTAATGTTCTGTGTAAAATATATGAAAAATAAAAACAAATAATTTGGGAAATGAAGCAGCATACCTTTAGAACAAAAAGCCTGGCAACCATCTCTGAGAAGCAACATAATCTCCCCATCTTCCAATTAGCAAGTGAGCAGAGTGTGATGGCGGATCAGAGGAGCACAGACTGAGTGAGATCTCCGTTTCATCACTTCCACTCAGGACCACAGATATTTTCAGTGACGCCCAGCTGGCGGGTTTCTCACCGTGTTCATTTCACGTTTTTTGATTTGGTTAGGTGCAGCTCCACTTCTCAGTCCGCCGCTTCATTCACAGATAGCCACTGATCTCGGGCCAGTTGCCAGACGTGAAGTCATTCCTCATGTCTCGCGTCTCAGACGTAGCCTAGCTGGAATTGTTAACCACCACATGCACCTGTGATATAACCTGAGCCTCCCGCTGATCAGTTATGTTTGCAGTAAGGTTGTCGGATCTCTCAGGTGAGCGTATAGATGGCCTTTATCTGCATCCACGGTTTGACAGTTTTGCTCCAGCTCTGTAAAAAGCAGACAGTATTGTCAGTGCTCCGTACCCCGCGCTTCTTTTATCTCGCAGGGGTGCCTTGAAGGGGGTATTGCTCCCATTTCTTGGCGCTCAATCGGCATCGAGCAGCTCCTATAAATTATTCAGGGCTTCCATTCTTATAGTAGCACAGCTGACATTGAGTTAGTTGTGTTGCTTCTGTATCATCGGGATCCTCCGATGCAGAAGGCCTTAAAGGTGACGATGAAACAATTCATCGTGATTGATTGATTATTGAAATATTTGTCAACTAATTTAGAAATCAATTACTGGTAAACTGGCGTATACAGACTCAAAGAAATGGTAATTTACTGAAAAAACAAAACACTCAGAGCAGCAATTAATCCAAAAGAACATCTGTGCTGTATGGTTGAAATGATTAATCGTGATCAATTGTGAATAATCGTGATTAATCAGTTATTGACAATTGCCAACTAGTTCAGTAACTGATTCATTGTTAACTGGACTAAACAAACACAAAAAAATGGCAATTTACTGAAAAAAAACCTAAACACTCAGAGCATCAATTAAGCCAGTATGTTAGACAATGTGTAGAAAATTTATACATTTTGCACTTTAGATAAAAAACAACCTTTGTTCATTTTTACACACAACTCCTGAAGTTTTAGCTTCACCCAGTTCAAATTCTGTAAAAAACAAAAAGAATCCTATCAAGCACCTGCTATTATTATTAATCAGTTAATACAAAAACTAATCAACATGTTGTATTGATGTTAAGTGAGATTAGAAGTACTATAAGAAATATTTGTTTTTACTGCAGATGCATCCTTTGCTACAAATAATCCAGTAGTGTTATACACAATAAAATGCTTATTTTTGTCTTTTTAAAATGAACTGAATTATTTATTTGCATCATTTAATGGTTTTATAATATTGTATAAAAAGCCTTAAATGGAAAACCTGCAGTATGTGCCTGTTTTTTATCCGATTAATCGATTAATCGCTAACCGTGAGTTGCAGCCCTGCTATACTGTACTTTTTATAAAATGCAGAGGCATGTACGCGCTGCATAGTAAACATGACATGGAATATTAGTTCCAGTAGATTCCCACTCCTGGCTCACAGAATCGAGGAACACTGAGTGTTTCTGACAAGCATGCCCGAATCTCTCTGGTATTATGTGCTCACACCTCCACATGCGGAGGCATTGGCACAAATTAGCGCAAGCAAGAGGCTGGCGTCCTACGGGAGAGGCAGCTGTCAGTCTGTAGATCTATTCCTGGTTCAGGGAATCTTCACGCAGCTGGAGGAGCCGGGCCGCCTGACGGGTTTGTAGTAATCAATCATTCCTCCCATTGGCTGCCTCAGCATTTGATATCAGTCACGAGAAATCAGATATTAAGACGATCTCTGCTTTCGTGGATCAGTGCCAGGGTGGGCGGCTGTTTTCCCCAAAGAGTCACAAACGCAACTGGGAATCTTGTGGAAAAGTGCGTCCATTTCCTGTCTTACTCTGAAGTACTGAAAATTTTACTTTTTATTTTCTTGCTACAGTACAAAAACAAAAAGAACTTTACAAAACGTAAAATCTTACCAAGTAATTTTTGTTGTTTTTAGAGCAAATATCTTAGTTCACTGGAAGTAAGACAAAACTAACTTACAAGTAACTTTTCAGCAAAATATAGCTGCTTGTTTTAAGTAAATTATTCATTTATATTGATGAAAAAGTGAAAGGTTCGTAGATTTTTTTTTACTTATAACAAGACATTGTCAGCGTTTTATAATTGAAATAATTTTCCATTGGAACTAGAACTTTTTTATCAATATTAAGGACTAATTGACTCTAAATAAGCTGCTATATCTTGCTGAAAAGTTACTCATAAGTTAGTTTCGTCTTACTTTAAATATACTAAGACATTTCCACTAGAAAGTAGACCAAAAGTACTTAAGATTTTGTGTTTTTGCAGTGTAGCCCACCATATACTTATGTTTTTATACTTATGTTTTATATATAACCTCTCTGCACGATCCGTTGCACCAGCTAATCACAATTCTGCGGTTGTGGAAAATCAAAATCAAGTGATGCCCATATTTCTCGCACCATAATTACGAGTTTGTAGCTAATTTTCCTTAAAAATGTTCAAAAACACCAGGTTTATGTAATGCTACCTCCCACATCTAGGTGGCAATATTCCTTACTTTTACGACACTGCTGCCTCAGCCTTATTGAATAGTCTGTGATGTGGCGAGTAGCAAAAAGTCACATTTAACATCAAACATAAATGCAAATTTTGTTAAAATCCTTACAGATATTTCTGAATTAGCGTCACAAAATCACAAAAACCAACAACGAAATCCTGAGGGACTTAGAAGATATTCAACATTATTTAGACACAGATGCAGACACAGATATTTATTAATATTTTAGGACTTTGTTATTAGATTTTATCAATAAATTCCGGGTGAACAGATACTGGAGTGAATCCTGCAATCTGAAATATAAACTTCAAAATTTTATTCTACTGTGATAACTAGAATCAATTGGAATGCATGATTGAATCTAATTTTTATTTTTTATTTTTTTTGCTTTATTGTGAGTTTATAAATAAATAAATTGGAATGATCAAGAGCATTGCTGATGTTGACGTGGCTGCATGTGACTGTTAAACCTGAAGACAGTGCTGCTTTCGCGTGCCTCTCCTCTGCAGAGCAGCACTCTGTGTAATTTATTCATTCTGCGGACCGAGGTCAGATAGAGGTAGTGCCGGATCCCTTGGGTTCTTCCTTTATAATGACTTTTTTTCTGGGTGGGACCGCTTCACGCGGAGTAAGTGTGCTTCGGCGAGGCTCTGCCCCCTGCGCTCTGCAGAGTAATGAGACATTTCCAGCCGTCGCTGCGGCCAAATTGACAGCGTCACAGGCTGGTGCTCCTCCAGGAGGTCTTGTTAGGATGTTGGGCTATAATTGCACCGCATGTTGGCAAGGAGGAAACATGAAGCAAAAGGGCAGGAGAGGAACACGGATGCAGTTGATATTGACTAACCATGTATGTTTGTCATGATGGATCACTCTATACATCGTCTTTATGCAACGCTGACCGGCAAGAGTGAAACATACGGCGTTAATTCTGTGCACAAATCAGAAGCTCTTAACTATCATTTTGTGAACTCTTTCTTTTTATTATATTTGAGGAGGTGAACTCTTCCAGTTTAAATCAGGCTCTGCATCGTGAAACAGATCGGTGAAGGTTACTACAATAAATTTCAACTCATGCTAAAAAGAGAAATGTTAACAGATTTGGAAGATTTGACCGAACAAGTTGATCAGCTCAATTTGTGAAACGCAAAATCTTACCAAGTAATTGTGGTTATAGTGCAAATATCTTGGTACACTTAGAATAAGATAAAACCAACTTACAAGTAACTTTTCAGCAAGATATAGCAGCATGTTTAGAGTTTATAATTCTGTAATATAACAAGACATTTTCCACATATTACTAGTGAAATAATCTGCTAATGGAACCAATACGTTTTCATCAATAATAAGGAAGTATTCACTTAAAACAATCTATTTATTGCTGAAAAGTTACTTATGAACTAGTTTTCTTATTTAAAGTGAAGTAAGATATTCGCACTAGAAACTACTTGGTAAGATTTTGTGTTGTTTTCATGAAATTCAACTTTAATTTACTTATTTATTTTTGGCAGTGTGGCCTTTTATTTATTAGCAGCTTGACATGAAGAAAACGAGAAGCTGTTTAGCAGAAACATTTCTGACTTCTCCCTGTTGTGAAACCCGAAGGCTTCCCGGTTGTTTCACCTCCTGATTCTCTGTTTTCATCATGCTCTTCAGCTAAGATGAAATAAAGGGAAGCATAAAACGCTGACAGAAGGCGGCGGGTCATCATGGTTGGACAGTCACAGTCTGTCTGATTTGGCCTGCAGAGAGCCACGAGCGTGTGCATGGCTGCATGCATGCGCTATGTGTGTAAGCTGCAAGTGAAGCCTGGCTGCAGTATGTGCGTTCTCGTTCCAACACCTCCCACTTCCTGACTGCTGCCGCTACATTAGAGTCCAAGAAGGGTCTCCGTAGGTTCTCCTGCTCCTCAGTGGGCTTCCTCTGCCCTGAAGGGGTTAAATCCTGACATATATTGGTGGAATATTGACAAAGTTTGCGTACGTTTGTAAAGGAAACACAGCTAGTGATTAACCGGAGATTAAATCTATAAAACTAAATCTGGCAGCAACAATTTGCCCAATAAGGGGTTATACTCTCTCTTTTTTTAAAATGTACCAGCCAAGGTTAATCATTTTAACATTTAATCATTTTGTTTTGTGATTCCTGTGACATTTTTGAGAGGTTTGATAGTTTTGATCAAACAGTTAAAATGAAATTATTCCAGTTGTGATGCAGGGTTTCCCTCAGTGCATTACATTTATTACAATTTGTTTAACTTTTTTTTTTTATTATATATATATATATATATATATATA